>JAECUM010022455.1:0-29643 GCA_016617855.1 Megalonaias nervosa | reverse complement strand
GAATGAGAAAGTCTTTGTATTATAATCAGAATGGCTTCATTTTATCATCATTCATCTGCAGCATGTTATATATCATCCATGATTTCACATCGGAAATGCACCTCTCTACACCTTGGATGGTAGCTTCAACTTCAGTTGGGTGGTTAGATTTGTATATTTGGGTGTCATCAGCATACAATTGGTGAGACACTGGATGATGATCTATGACACTTGAGAGTGGCTGAGTGTATAGAATGAAGAGAACAGGTCCAAGAACAGACCCCTGTGGAACACCACAGCATAGATCAACTGGGCTGGAGTGTTTTCCATTTGCGGACACAATCTGTGTCCTGTTGACCAAGTAGGACTTGAACCATAGTAAGGCTGTATCGTGAATGTCAAATACATTCTGGAGACGGTGAAGTAATATATCATGGTCTATTATGTCAAATGCTGCAGACAAGTCAAGGAGAGTGAGGACTGTAATCTTTCCACTATCCAAAGCAGAGAGAAGGTCATTAACTACTTTCAGAAGAGTAGTTTCAGTACTGTGGCAAGGACGATATGCAGACCGTACATTGCTAAATTCAGATGAGATACAAGTTGGATAGAACAACTTTTTCTAAGATTTTTGACATGAATGTGAGATTAGAAACTGGGCGGTAGTTCTGTAAATCATTATGGTTGAGTGTTGGTTAATTTGATAGTTCACTGACTACCCATCATCAGCGGACACCGCAGGTGCCCACAGTATCCTCATAAGGAAAAAGTTTTTCACAAAATATCAAGTTGGTACTTGTGTAGCTTTAGTGTCGCTAATAGCATTCTGAAATAAACAGGTGATCTCAGGATCTTGTTGCTCTGAGACAACTAGTGATTTTCTTTTGTCATCCTGATTAGAAATGAGAGAATCAGTAGTAAAACGAGGATCACTGCGATCAGTGCCTCTTTCTTCATCAATACTAGGAGCAAAAGTGGCCTGATGAAAAGACTGATCAATACATGTGCCAGCTAAAGGAATAGCTTCCTTATCAACTTCATTCTCAAGAGCTTTCTTTGCCATAGCTCTAGCAACTGCATAAGTTATGTATAAACTGGAGATTACAATTCCATTAGGATAAACATTTGATTCATGGAAGGGTTGTCAGATACAAGTGGATAAACTACAACCTTATCTCATATAGGCCATTTTCTAGGAATAAATGAATACCCTGAATGGGCAATGAAGTCACCACTCATATAGTCAAGGTGCTGAGACTAAGTCTGATTACAAATTAACAGAATGGAGAGGAACATTAACATTAAGCCGTACTCTACTCCTTGAATAAGAACACTTTCACAAGCAGAATTCTCAGAGAAAGGAAACGTACTCGACAATAGAAGATTCCGAAAAGTGTCCTAATATTTTAATAGGGATATGCTTGACAAGATAATCAAAAAGTGATACAGACCATCTCAACATGAATGGTTCATAATTCTCCATAATAAAATCAGATGGGTTTGTTCATTATAGATCAGTGTAAGCTTGTCAACAAGGTTAAGTACTTTAACAGCTAGCCTGTCAGGAATTAGATCCACTTGACCTTCTAAGAAAAGCCACTACCTGAGCTCAAATCACAAACATGTTTACGTCAATAACAAAAGTACATCTCACTCTTTTTAAAATATGAATATGTCTACAAGAATGAACTAATCTTAGTGTAACAACCCATGATCATGAGAAAACTAGTATTTAATAAGGTATTTACTAACTGATCCTTACAATCGATAATCATGAAAATTAACACACCTCTTGACTGTTTTACTCCCAACCCCATGGAAAAGACTGACTCCACGAACATGAAATTGGATGGTGTTTAATATTATCCCCAAGAATGTATAATGTATTATATGTACTGGGGCATCATGCCGCAGACATGTGGCATCATGTTCCACCCAGTCACATTATCCTGACATCAGGCTGACCATTCAGAGCACTAACCTCTTAATGCTGAGTGCCAAAAGAGGCAGCTGCTAGTACCATTTTTTAAAAAGTTTTTGGTATGACTCAGCTGGGATTTGAAACTTTGACCTCCTGTATCCTAGGCTAACGCTCTAACCACTTAGACCACCAGAGCAGTTCTAAAGATCTAACTTCCCTCTTGGTCAGTTAAGTATGATGAAGATCCTTTTTTGAAAATAGGACACTGCACAAATGTCAAAAGTTTGCATCAAAATGATGAATGGATAGACTGAAGAAAAGACTATGGAAATATATTGTGACTACTGTTGACTGAGGACAAGGGACATTATCCTTGAAACAAATCAGAGCTGTGTACATCAAATAGTACATTCTTTTCATATTCAACAATCTCTGTACTCATGTTTTAATCTGACCCATGCCTCTAAAATTCCACAACAATTGGAATTACATGGGAAAAAAACAAGCATAAAGAATAAAGACAAAAATTCAGGACAGAAATTACTAGACTGGTTGACTGTTTATCACAAATTGATGAATAAACGGCAAATAAAATGAACAGTTTCACAGATTGATGGGAAAGTTTCTTATTGCTTATCCTGTAATTGGAACAAATCACTGCCTGAATTGGTGAACAGGGTAGTATAATTTTCCAAATGAAAAACAAAACAACCTGAACTGGTCATCCTGAATAAATGTTGCATATTTGATCAAAGGGATGGAACAAAAGAATGACATGAAAATCTTAACAGGCTACTTTATTCAAATTAAAAATGAATATGACATAAAATGAGACAATATCTGATCTTAATGAAAAATGAATATTAAATAAAATATTTGATAATGATAAACTATTCCTCCGCTTGCTAAAAGGAAGAAAAACTACAGAAATTCACAAATTATCGAATCACTTTACTGATTTTTTTGCTCTCTCTCTCTCTTAAAGACATATACTAAGAGCCTAATTTCATTTTATAGTGCATGCCGCTGTTATACTCGTAAGCTAACAGCTTAGTGTGATTAAAAAAGAACAAGAGGTAAAAACTGTGCCTAATATTGCTCACCTGAGTAACTGGCTTGAATAACTGAGTAACTGACTTGCCTGTGAGTAAATCACCCTGTTGAGAGGAAAGAAAAGCTTGGAGAACTTAGCCTACAAAATGTCTTTCCTATTTCAGGCAAATAAACAAACTGGGTTGGTCGGTTGGAATAAGATTTTTGTAAAACTACAGTGAAACCTGTCTTGAAAGACCACTGCTATGTGAGACCACCTGTCTTGAGTAACCATATTCTCAATGCACAAACTTGATGATTATATAGCACTGTGACCTGTTATGAGAGACCATAATTTTCTGGCAAAAAGGGTGGTCTTTCAAGACAGGTTCTACTGTATTATTTCCCTCTCCATTTACCAGAAGTGGACAATAGCTGTATGACCCAAATTTACTTCTTTGGAAAAATATCTAATTAGTTTGACTATAGATTGATAATTTCTTAAACAATTTGTGTTTGTGTGATGTAATGTTATGTAAACTAGAATCAGCCATGACTTGTGAACATAATGCAGTGGTAGCCATTATTGAATCATGCTTTCTAGTCTATGGCCTGTAGGTACTCAAAAATGCTGGTAGAAATAATAAGCATCATATGAAATAATGTTACCTATGCATGAAAAGAAATGTCTTGTCATTAAGAAAATCTGGAATTAGTTAGTTTTGTTGTTTTTCTCACATTTTTATTTTGTTTGAAAATTTCTAGGTTTGGTAGATAGAAAACTGTAGGGTCTAGATATCTGGATTAACAACAGTAACTGAATCTGGAATTGGCTTAGAAGAAAAGAATATTCAGTTGTTGTTTTTTTTTATTAAAAGCTAAAAGTACAAAATATCAATTGAATACATGAAATGCCATAATACATATTCACTGTACATAAAAGGAAAAAACAATTCATGCATTTTAATATTGCAATACCTTGTTAAGGTGCTTTTTATTTCTTATGGAATTAAGTTCTTGGTATGAATTAGAAACACATAAACATCACCTGTTTGGTTGGACTAAATCTGCTTTGACAGTACAGTGTCTTGGCAATGATTCTTACTGTGCCTCAGCCAACCAACAAACATTGTTAGCTTTATGCTGAACTTGCTTTAAAGTATTTTGCCTATGAAGTATAAAAAATCAAAAGCCATTCCCAAGACTGTATCAGAAATTCCTTTCAAAGGACATACAACATATAATTCATTACTAAGACTTTATCACAAATTCCTTTTGAAATCGCACATAACAGATAATTCATTACTAGGACTTTATCACAAATTCCATTCCAAATGCACATATCAGATAATTCATTACCAAGACTGCAGAGAATGCATTGTTTTCCTTGCTTATTTATAAATACAATTTATTTGATCTACTTGGTTATATTTTTATTTTACACATTTATTTTCAGCTTTACATGACAGATTATTCAATTTGGTCTCGAAGGAGTTTGCATAACTTATTTTACTGAAATTTACAATTTCTGTGTTATAATATTATTTTTTAATTCTTTAAATTCCTCCAAGGGTAAGAACGCTGAAGAACTCCACACCCTCACTATTATTAGTAATGGTCTCAATATCTAATGACAGATTGACATAATGAAACTTGAAAGGTCTTCTGTCCTGATGATTTCTGTCCAGTTTTATCAAATTATGTATATGGTTTTTGAGAAACTGTTCAAAAGGTTTTAATTATATTTAGTGATGGTGACTATATTTTTATAGCAGATTGGTATTATATTCATACATTTGAAAGCACTTGATGTAAATATGCTTTGTGCCAAATATGGTCAAAATTGATTCCGTAGTTTTTATGACTTTAAAAATCAAACTTGCTTGGATGCTAGACACTTAATGAATGCAAGGTCAAGCCACAAGCTCACTTGGCCTTTGGCTGGATAATTGTATAACAAGAGTCCCTTGAATGGTTCGACACTCTACTGGCTGAAAAGAATTTCCAGGAATTCAAGGTGAGACCATTTCCTTTTTAACAGCTGGTTGCATGTAAGACCATCTCTAATTTTCTTATGCAATAGCAATATTTTTAAGATGTCCACCATGCTGGCCATATTGGATGTAAGATCAGTATCATTTTAGTTAGGGCCAACCAGACATTATAACAAATCTATTGCTGAAAACCAATATGACTAAACACTCAGAAGCAAGAGAGATAAGACTTTCAAGATAACCATCATAGTGGCCATATTGGAAGGAAGCTTGGCACCAGTTTCATTTAGGACCAACTAGATATCATAAAAAGTCTCTGGATGAAAACCACCTGTAAGTCTGTTCACCCTGGAGGAATAGCAATAACAAAATTTTCTGGATGGCCACCATATTGGATGTCAGATAGGTACCAATTTATTTATAATCGAGTAAACATCATAAGAAGTAGTTGAAAATCCCAAGTCAATATGATTGTCCAATCAGGAGAAAAAGTAAAAGGAAGACTGACAAGATGGCTGCCATGGTGGCCATACTGGATGTCAGATCAGCACCATTTTCATTTAGGACCACAAGTCTTTAGATGCCATGTCAATATGACCATCCATCCAGAAAGAGTAGAGATGATTTTCAAGATGGCTGCCATGGCAGCCATATTAGATGTAAGATTAGCACCATTTTCATCTATGTATCATAAATCTTTTTGTGTAATGCCTGTTAAAGGTTTATGAGAAGTCATTAAAATGTGTGCTTTACATGTAAGTAAAGTCCTAATATCTGTAAACAGCTCTCAAAAAAGTTATGTTGGATAAAGCAGCAACAGATTGGTGTTATTTCATTTTTTTCTTTTCTCTTCAATTAGTAAGTTTGGTGCAAATCCAATGTCAATATGACAGTCCATCCAAGATGAGTAGTGATGAATTCTAAGATGGCTGCCATGGTGGTAATATTGGATGTAAGATTATCACCGTTTTCATCTTTGATGAACTTGAGACTATACAGTATTTTAGTGATAACTCCATGCTGATATGACTATCTATTCATGGCAATTAGTGATAACAAGATTTTTAAGTGGCTGCTGTTGTAGCAATATTCGATGTCTCAACTTGATTTTCCCTTGCCCTTGGGATGAATGGATGCATATGGTTTCAATGCAATCCTGTAAGTAGTTCAAGAGATGTGGCAATAACAAATGTTTGCTAACAGTCAGATGACTGGTCATCCCATAAGCTTTTTTGGTCTATGACCAGTTGAGCTAAAACATCTATATGTAACTATATTTTTTCACAATCTTTCCAGTCTGATTTTCAGTTATTCTACTAAATAGATAAAACAATACAAGTGACACATCTATAGAAAATGATCTTTCCAGCTCAAAGATACAATACAGCAATGACTGTACTCTCAGTTTTCTATAATATTGCATCTTTTTATAGGGATATTTCAAAAATTATATATCCAATGTGTAAAGGGACATTTCATAAGCATCCTTTATCAGTCAGACCTACATTTCCAAAATAATGTGTATATTTCATCACTAAATATACATAAAGTAAATGTGTTACAACTATATTGGATATATTTAACAGAATAGAAAGGAAATTAGTTATATATGCATTAAAACATCCAGATATAATTTAATAATTTACACTATATACAAAATTGGAACAAAAATGATACATTAAACAACAAAACAAAAAACACACAAGTACTTGTGAATTATATGTAAAACAGAATTCTGTGTTTATAACAGATGTAAACTCAAGCCCCCCTGCTTTGACCTCCACCTTGTTATATGAGCCAATAGGGCATGTACTTTCTAATGGACAAATGTCATTTAGTACCATATGAACTCACTTATAGGTTGGGTCCAACTGCAAACAGCACAGACCCAGATCTGTCATTGCATAATGTACTTGCAGATTAGGTTATACGATGTGTGTTTTACCAATTAGTCCTAACAAACTGTGCAGACCTGACCTACCAATGCATCATGTAATAACAGAACTGTGTACAGTCTGCTGTCTGAGATAACTGATAAGTGAGTATACAGTATATGGTAAATAATTTTGTTGTACTGTTCCCAGTATTAGATGATTATATGATGGGGCTCTTAACAGTTTCCCAGCTGTGACACATGGGCTAAATCCCTAGTGGGACAAATAACAGTTTCCCAGCTATGACACATGGGCTAAATCCCTAGTGGGGCAATCAACAGTTTCCCAGCTATGACATATGGGCTAGATCCTTAGTGGGGCAACTAACCATTTCCCAGCTATGACATATGGGCTAGATCCCTTGTACACCTCTCTGAAAATACAGGGACATGACTGTAATTGAAATGCTTTGCCATTTGGGTTACTTATAACATAGGTCAGTTCTCTGAGACTAGAATTCTGTGCTTACAACAAACAAACTCAAGCCTCCCCGCTTTGACCTCCACCTTGTAGGACTTGATGACCTAATTTCTTTTCATCTAGTTCAATGACATTATGTATGTATGTGCAGATAGACTGTATCACAAATAAGCATGCATATGAGTGGAAGCTTGGAATATTTACAATACAACATAATACATATTAAAAAGGATTAACAACATTTTGAGAATATGTATTCAAATATAATGCAATAATATTAAGAGACAAACAAGAAAAGTATCATTATAGTATTTCTCTACAGTTTAATCAGTCATAGTTAAAGCCATTTCATATTACTGTAGATGATAAGCAGGTTGTAAATAATATCAGATCAGAAATTAGCCTCCCCTTTATCCATACAGCCAAATCAAATTCTTCTTCACATACTTGCAATATGTTAGAAATTTAAAGGTTTTGGAACTGTAAATTCACTATCATGATTTAAAAGAACACTGCTCTGAGTGAAGACCTATCTTTACAGACCAGATATTAGAGCATGGATACAGAGTTGCTATATAAAGTATATACTGTTACACTAGATACAGGATTGGAAGACAAACACATTCGAACATTGATAAAAATACTGTAAATAAATTACATGCAAATTCTCAATTATATGCAAGCTGAAATTAAATTAGTATACACTAGTATTTATATACAACAGATGATGAAAAGGATTTAAAATGATTTTAGAATATATTTTTAGCATATGGACAAAGTGTCTTACATGGCCTGCTTATTGATATATATAAAACTGTGAACAATGATTCCATTCAAATTTAGTGAAAATAAAAACTAAGCAAATATATACAAAACTGCAGTAACTGAGTTTCATTTCAGCAATTATCTACAATGCCCACATAAGCCTACTGTATATGCCATGATAGTCCACATAACTTGAATTACTGGTACTGACTGATATTGTGTAAAAATTATAGGGTTCACGCATGACTGAATAGGAACCTGCAAAAGATTAGGTACATGCAACAATGGACATGATTACTCTCTCTCTCTCTCTCTCTCTCTCTCTCTCTCTCTCTCTATATATATATATATATATATGGTATCTTGAATGTCATAAAACATATTACATAAACATAATTCAGCTTGAAATATAGCATAGCTTTTGACATCTTTTTGACAAAAATATTTCAAGCAATATATTTGGCAATAATTGAAGGCAAATTACTATATTAAAAATGCACATTCCTGGGTACCTAATTTCATGGACTTGTCATTTCCAAAATTAAAATGATAAAATAACAAGTGTTGATAAATACACTGTTCAAAAGATTATATCATAATATACTTCCACATACTTCTGAGCTAACAGACCTAATCCATACTGCAGAAATTGGATTGATTATATTAGGCAATTTATTCACTGCCAACACTGAGCACAAATGTTTGCATCTGAATCAAATATTATGACATCATTTAAAGTCAAAGAATCTTAATACCACTGCTGTAATTAATCAGTGAAATACATCTAATCTTTAGCCAATTAATGCAATGGTGATTATCTCCAAACATGACAAAGCATCACTCAGGGCAGATGTGACTGAAATTGGCTTTGAGAAATTGGGACTTGAATGGTGATCACTTATTCAGCAGCTAGTTATATTTATTAACATGTAAATGGTGATAACAATGTGCTCTTGTCTTCTGTTTGCTCCATGGACAATGAACAGTACTTCTGATCAACAGAATAAAAAAGTAGCAAAAATTTCATTCATGAAATGACATATAAAACCAACATGGTAACTACTTTTACATTATTTTATATATTCAGTGTTAAATTATACAGAGCCTTCATCATAGTTCTACTTAAAATGGAGCATCCAGTGATTGAAATAATTTCTTTGAACTTTATTCTTTCAAGTTTATCAAATGTTTGCAAACTGAAATGGACTTAGCATTTATTGTTATAAATGGTTATGATATTTTTGTGAAGTGAAGGGCATAAACCATTACTTTGCATTTTTTACTACAGCATTGGATAGAGTTATCATATTATTTTAGAACATTCAAGTTCATGAAATTGTGTGTGGGAATTAAATCCCAATCAATGAATTTCCATCATTACACATCTTGCATTAAACCATTTTAATATAAGTAATGATTTACCATGATATACAACAGGAAGGGGTGGAGTGTGGAATATCAGTTTGATGCTTAATTTGTGGTCTAGCTTTCCCACTGAACCTTTGAAAATTGGTACCCCACAAATTTAAATTGACCAGATATTTCTTAGGTAAGTATTTCACATTTTCTTTCTTTAGAGATAACCTATCAGTAAAAAATGTAACATATTACTGAAAAATAATTTTCCCATATTATTAAACAGAGTGAGCTTCCATGAATTACAAAGTTCCAAGCTGTCCTAATTTTAGTTAAACAATTTCATCAGCTCTACAAAACATCATGATTTATAGTTTTTACAAAATGTTCTAATTTGCTTGTGCCTTCAATGAATTTCATCATAAATAAGGAATTTACAGCTGACATGGGAAGATTTGGGTGGTAGCATAATGTATTTTCCTCTTTAATTACCTCCCATTAACTGTCTCAATGATACATAAGGCAACAAATAAAAAATATTTATCATCTCTTGCTTCATCTTAGAGAAAGGTCTTCATTCTCACAAAAGACTGATAAGAATTTATATTAGTTTTCTCAATAAATTTTCAGAGTTCATGCAACTCAAATTTATGTGAAAATATTTAAACCCTGCATATTTTGTAAACAAAATGACCTCTCATTTATCAAACTTATTTAACTGTGTTTTCCAAACTTTCAAAATGACATTTTTTAAAATCTTGTACATCAGAATCAGTAAGAATTAATAAATTCGAACAAATTTTGAAACAAGACAAAACTGTATCCTTGTTGTCCATATTATATACAGTGGGTTAAGGGTAATTATTGTTCTGTGGCTAATTAACCTGTTTTTGTAAACTTACAGCCAAACAAAAGAATAAAAGAACAGAAGAATGACAAGATAAAGTTTCTGTTTATTTAAAAATCTTGCATATTAATTAGACTCCATACTGATCATATATTGCTAGCTGCCTGTTTGACTTTAATGTTTGAGTACAACACCTGACCATCCCATACTTCTATTTCTACTTACCATAGCACCTTCAAATCAAAATTCATTTATAAATTTTCTTATTTAGTTTTCATTTCTTTTGTTTCCAGTACTGTAATCTAAGTGCATGTGAATTGTAACTTTTCATGTCCACTAATTAAAAAGCAGTGGTATAGCATATGGTAGATTACTGAACGTGTCGTCTTTTTTTGAAAGCACATATATTGGTGATGTAATACACATATAACTACATTTTCTGGTCAATGGATATTGTTCAAAATTAATAAAACATGTCAAGTAATGTCTGCATGGATAGAAAAATTTGCCTGTTCAACTTCATGAGTAGCATGATATTTCTTATGCTAATTTTACTGCTGGGATGTTTTATTGATGGTTTTAAGACACCAGAAGAAGTAATTTGAAACCTTTTCTGACAACAGCAGTTTTGAAATATTTTGCATTAAAACATGGAGAAAATATAGTATTCATCTAAGTCTTCTCTTTCTGGCTCATTAACACCTTCTTCTATCAGAACCTGATACAGATCTTTCATACCAAAGTGTGTCATTCTAGCTAACAGAGACTGACATAGGTCTTTCATACCAAAGTGTGTCATTCTAGCTAACAGAGACTGACATAGGTCTTTCATACCAAAGTGTGTCATTCTAGCTAACAGAGACTGACATAGGTCTTTCATACCAAAGTGTGTCATTCTAGCTAACAGAGACTGACATAGGTCTTTCATACCAAAGTGTGTCATTCTAGCTAACAGAGATTCTGCATCTTCAGATGAATGATCACAGTGATTAGTGGCTTTCAAAGTTGTACTAATTTTTTAAACCATCAATTGATTGGAACAGAGGAAAAATTTAAAAACTCTCCATTGTTATTGATACTCCCTACTGGATCAGTAGATCACAAACATCAAAGTTCTGTTCAGCACAGGCATTTCTTAATGCACTATATGCATCATGATTCTTGGGGTCTCAGTTACCAGTGCCTTTTAAAATCTGTATTGATTGTGTAACAGACTCCAGTGACCACCATGGAAGAGTCTTCATAGTTGGTGAGAATCCGTCCTGGATTGGTAGATGACAAACATCAAAGTTCTGTCCAGTACAAACATTTATTATTGCTCTTGATTCATCAACACATTTGGGGTCCCAAGAACGAGTCTTTTAAAAATTGTATTGCTTTTGTAGCAGATTCCAATGACTACCAAGGTAATATCTTCACAGTTTGTAAGACACCTTCCTGGATCAGTAGATGACACACATCATATCTCCAGTATAGGCTTTTATTAATGCTCTAGATACATCATCACATTTGGTGTGCCAGGAACCAGTGGCTTTTAAAAACTGTATTGCGTTTGTAGTAGATTCTAATGACAACCAAGGTAATGTCTCCAATGTTAGTGATACTCCCTCCTGGATCAGATCACAAACATCACACTTCACTTCCCTTGATGATAAGCATTTTTCAATGCTTTAGATGCATCATCACACCTGGTGTCCCAATTACCAGTGCCTTTTAAATATTGTACTGCTCTTGTCACTGATTCCAACGAGCACTGTTGGCAAGACTCCTTCCTGAAGTAGTAGATCACAAACACCATATATGGATATTAAATAAGCATTTCTTAATTCTTAAGATGCATAACTGAATGTGGGGTCCCACTTGTCAGTATCTTTTATATGTTGTATTACATTCTTTGCAACCTCAAGTAATACAACAATACCTGGTAGATTTTTCATTGTCAGTAGGACTGCCTCTTGGATTAGTAGATCACAAACATCATAATTCTGTAAAGATATGCAATTTCTAATGCTCTAAATGCATCATCACACTTGCGATCCCAATTACCACTGTCTTTCAAATGTCTTATTGCCTTCCTAAGCATGGCTGTGTCCGTGCATAAATCTGTAACACCTGGAAGATTCTTCATTGTTAGTGAGATGTTATTGCAGATCAGCAGATTACACACATCATATTTTTAATGACAATAAGTATTTTTCAAAGCTTCAGCTGCATCATCATACTTTGGATTCCAGTTACCAATATCTTGCAAATTTTGTATTGATTTCTCAAGTCTCCAAATATACTTGAAATACATCAATGACACCAGGCAGATTCTTCATTGTTATCGAAACTCCATTTTGCATCAAAAAATTGCACATGTGAAACGTTTGTGTACAAAAAGCTTGTTCTAAAGTTTTAGATGCATCACCACACTTGTGATCCCAATTACCAGTGTCTTTCAAATGTTGCATTGCTTTTTCAGCAGTCTCCAATGATGTTTCACATATAATGCCATGCAGATGCTTCATCATTAGTGAGATTCTCTCCTGGATCAGTAGATTAGATATAACAGAGTTTTTCTTCACTATAAGCATTTTCAAACAAATTCAGATGCACCATCATTCTTGGAATACCATTTACCAGTCTCTTTCAAATGTTGTACTACTTTCAAAGCTGATTCAAAGTATGACCTATTCTTACTCATAGCACCACATAGGTTCTTCATCTCTAGTGAGACACCATCATGAATAAGTAGTTCACAGACAACGTACCTCTAGTGACAAAAAGCAAATACCAAAGCTTTGGATCCCAGGTATCAATGTCTTTCAAATGTTGTATTACTTTCTCAACAGTTTCTATTGCTTTCTCAGCAGTTGCTCTTATCAATTTCTTAGCAGTTGCTCCCATCAGTCTCTCTACTTGATATATAACATCTTTAGATACCTCAACTATAAACTCAGACAGATTCTTCATTCGTAGGAAGACTCCCTCGTGGATCAGCAGATCACATAAATTATAGTTTGTTTGATTATACATATTTCCTAATGCTTTTGATACGTTTGGGATACCAAGTACCAGTGTCTTTCAGCTGTTGTATTGCCTTCATGGCAGACTCTGATGATAATTTGCTCGTAACATTACAAAGATTCATAAATGGTACATGGACACCCTCCTGGATCAGGAGATCACACACATCATAATTGATCTGAATAGAAAGATTCTGTATTGCAGTTTGTAACATATTAGATACAGCATCACATTTGGGATTCCAATTACCAATGTCTTTAAGATGCTGGATTGCTTTCTTAGTAGTCTCAAAGTTTACAGATAACAAATCACAATCTAAAACACCAAGAAAATTATCCATTGTTAGTGTTACTTTATTATGAATTAGTAAATCACACATATCAAAGCTCATTTTCCTATAATCCTTTTCTAAAGTTTTAGATGCAGCATCAGACTTGGGATTCCAGTTACTAGTGACTTTCAAATGTTTAACTGCATCTATAACAGACTGATATGCATTTGATTCTCCACAAGTCGTCAAAAAATCATCATTCTAAATACTACAAAGGTAATTTTCCATTCTTAGTGAGACACCATCCTGAATCAGCAGATCACACAAATCCCAGACCTCACGATTAAGAGCACTTACTAAAGATTCAGATGCAACATTGCTTTTAGAATCCCAATTACCAGACCTTTTCAAATGTTTTATTACTTTCTCAGCTGTTTCTAATGATGTTTCATTTATAATACTAACAAGATTCTTCATTGTTAGTGAGAATCCATCATCAATCAGTCGCTTACAAACATTAAACTTCTGAATACAAAAAGCATATATTAAAACCTCAGGTGCATCATTACAAATGGAATTCCAATTACCAGTGTCTTTCAAATGTTGTATTGCTTTCTCTGAAGTCTCTAATGATGCATCTTCGTTCGTCCGTCGAGTCGACGAGGACCATTCTAGTCATCCGTGGGTTGTAGGGGCTGGTTCTGTTCTGTGTGTGTGCGCAGGTGGCTGATAAGGCCAATCCTTGCACGGAAGGTTCGTTTGCATAAAAGACAAGGGATGAGTGAGACATCTCCAGGAGGGTTGATGGCACGCGCTTTTCTGGCTTGCCTCTTCAGCTCCGCTGCTGCTGTCCTGCTAGATTCACACAACTTGGAGCCTTGTGCACGGAGGAACGCAATGTGACTCGATCGCTAGCTGCTTGCTCCCAGAAATCAGGTTTTATGTTGAACGCTTTCAATGCAGCTTTCAGATTGTCTTTGAAGCGTTTCTTCTGACCTCCATGGGATCGCTGTCCTTGCTGTAGTTCGCCATAGAAGAGTCTCTTAGGCAGCCGGTGGTCTGGCATGCGTACAACGTATCCCGCCCAGCGTAGCTGAGACTGCATCAGGATGGTGTGGATGCTGGGGAGATCAGCTTAGGTGAGTACCTCAGTGTCTGGAACCTTGTCCTGCCACTTGATATTTTGGATTTTCCTGAAACTTGTTGTATGAAAGTGGTTCAGCTTCCTGGCGTGGCGTTGGTACACCGTCCACGTTTCGCATGCGTAAAGTAGTGTGGGGAGCACAACTGCCCTGTAGACCTTTAGTTTGGTCTGGATGCTGATGCCTCTTCTATTCCAGACGTTGGTATACAGTCTGCCGAAAGATGCGCTGGCTCTGGCAATGCGGAGGTTCACCTCGTCGTCAATAGTTACGCTCTGTGACAGTGTGCTGCCAAGGTAGATGAAGCGGTTCACTACGTTGAGTTTTTGGCCGCTGACGGTGATGTTGGGCTCAACATAGGGCTTTCCAGGGGCAGGCTGATGCAGGACTTCAATCTTCTTGGTACTGATGGTGAGACCGAAGCTTGTGCAGGAGCTGGAGAACTTGTCAACGCTGCGTTGCAGGTCGGCTTCTGAGCCAGCGTTGAGGGCGCAGTCATCAGCAAATAGGAAATCCCTGATGGTGTCTGTCATAACCTTGGTTTTCGCTTGAAGCCTCCTGGGGCTGAACAGTTTTCCATTTGTACGGTACCTGATGCCGACTCCAACATCTCCGTCTCTGAAAGCATTAGTCAGCATGGCGGAGAACAATAGACTGAATAGTGTCGGTGCCAGAACACAACCCTGCTTGACGCCATTGGTTACTAGGAATGGCTCAGATGTCTGTCCATTGTCCTGGACTCGTGCCTGCATGCCGTCGTAGAAATGCTGCACCATGGATATAAATTTTCCCGGGCATCCGTATCTGGCCATTACCTTCCACAAGCCTTCTCTGCTGACAGTATCAAAGGCCTTTGTCAAGTCGACATAGATGGAGAAAAGGTCTGCGTTTTGCTCCTGACATTTTTCTTGTAGCTGCCTCGCAGCAAACACCATGTCGATGGTCCCACGTTTTTTCCGGAATCCACACTGGCTTTCTGGTAGGAGTCCCTGGTCAAGGTGTGTAGTGAGGCGGTTCAGTAGGATTCTGGCGAGTATCTTTCCTGCGATTGAGAGCAAGGATATACCCCGGCGGTTGTCGCAGGCCTGGCGGTTCCCTTTGCGCTTATACAGGTGGATTATAGAAGCGTCTTTGAATTCCTGGGGGATCGTCTCTTGCTGCCACATCAGTAAAAATAGTTGGTGGAGCCTTTCTATCAGTGCTGTGCCCCCTTCCTTGTAGACTTCAGCTGGGATGGAGTCTGAACCAGGGGCTTTGCCACTGGAGAGCAGACGTATCGCTTTCTGTGTCTCGAGCAAGGTTGGAGGCTCATCCAGTGCTTCGTTGATGGGTAATTGGGGGAGACCACTGATGGCATCATCGTTGATGGATGAGGGGCGATTCAGGACGCTGTCAAAGTGTTCATCCCAACGTTCAAGAATCTTCTCTTTGTCAGTAATTAATGTGTTCCCGTCTGCGCTGAGAAGGGGGGATGATCCAGAGGATGTAGGTCCATACACTTCTTTCAGGGCGTTGTAGAAGTTCTTCATGTCATGGCTGTCTGCATAGCACTGGATCTCATCAGCTGTGTTGCTCAGCCATGTATCTCGCATCTGGCGGAGTTTCTGCTGTACAGTTCTGCGGATATTGTTGTACGCATCTTTCCTGGAGGTGGACTTGGGGTTGTTGAGGTAGGTTTGTTGAGACACCATCATCAACCAGTAGTTTACATGCATGAAAGTTCCTGTTCTAAAGTTTCAGATGCATCAACACACTTAGGAACCCAATTACCAGTATCTTTGAAATGTTACATTGCTTTCTCTGGTGATTTTTTAAATGCAAAAGTAATGTGAGGTAGACTGTCCATGCTTAGTGATATTCCCTCCTGAATCAGAATATCATATAAATCACACTTCCGGGTACTTTTTACAATTTCTAATACTGTAAATGCAACATCACACTTGGGATCCCAAGAGTCAGCATCTTTCAAATGCTGTATCAATCTTGCAATGGTCTTCTGTGAATATCACAACACATTTTTAAGCATGTAGATTGACACCTTTACTCCATTTTTCACCAGATAGTCTGCCATATCAAGCATTTCATTTGCATATGCTGAACAAAGAACTGCAGAAAATGGGAAACCATTAGCAAACGTACCAACAACATAAAAGACCTTCTTATCTGTTCCAATTGGAGAGTATAGATTACTATCAAGATATAAGCCATCTGTATCTCTTATATCTGCATCCCAATAGGGAATCCATTTATCATGACATTTCAAATCTTTCACAGCAGCCAATAAATCATTCATATTTCCCTGTTTTACAATATCTTTGACACATTTGCCACCAAGTGTAATTCCCTCCTTCAACAAAATATCTATTACACTCTGGTTTCCTGGTATACATGCCTCACATAACGCTTTCTTGGCCTCCTTACATTTTGATCAGAAGGTCTTATTCATCTTTAAGCTCTCCAGGATAGTTTGAACAATGCCGAGGTCATTATGCCTGGAAGCATTACAGAGGCCTATATGTGTATAACAGGCATTCATAGTAATTATCTTGTCTGCAATCTCAAAATGGTGATAGTAGAGAGCTAATTCCAGTAACTCCTGTTTCTTTTCACATTTCCAACAAGTAGTTTTATTCTTATACTCACATTCTATGAATTCCAAGAACCGACTGTGTACTAATCTAAGAGTATCGGCTTGCAATATGTGCTCCAAAAATGTTTTAAAGTAGCCTTCAGATGAACCTTGGAAAGAACCACAGCTTTGATGACAGAATTGATTATATGTATCAGTCATTAAAAAAAAAAAAAATTCTTGCTCCCTTGGTGGTTATTTTGCAATTCCTCTTTCAATTTCACCACAAACTGGAACTGTTTGAGAACTGAATGTTTCATAAAATTCTGTTCCAGTTTATTCTTTACATCTCTAAACATCCTCTCTTTCAGAAGATTATATATAGACACAGCTAAAAACACATTCTGAGACATTATGTCCCTAGTGGCAGCAGAGTAAGTTCGCTGATATAAATATGCAAGTGTACCATATGTTACAATCATTTCTGGACAACGATTCCCAAGGGTATGTCCCACAGCTTCATAAACTATAGCATGAGATAATTCAATAAATGGATGGGCATTGTCTGACAAAAAATATCAGACTGATGTGTCTTCACGAGATACAACACTAAAAAGCCATCAAAAGATGCCTTCTTCCTTGAAATATTCAGACAGGAAGCAAGTTCAATTAAAATACATGTACTGAACTCTGGCATAGTTTCTGGTGATAAATCCTCCTCAAATATTTTCCCACTACAAAAACCAAAACCAGAGACATGAATCTTTGTATCCTCTAATTCGCTAATATTTAGAACAAAAAATATTTCTCTGGAGATTTGAAGAACTCTGGTCCTCTACCAAACAAGTTAATACCCCCTGCAAACAGGGGACAGCACTGTGGAAAGCCAATCAAACCAATAAAATTAGCTATGCAGTTTTGTTTTTCATCTTCTTTCAAGTTTCGTTTATGTCTCCGATGCTCTGTATTCAAAATGCCCATCTTTTCAGATTTTTCTAGTTTTTTGGATGACAACATCAATGATAAATCACCAGAAAAGAGTTTCAGTGATCCCAACTTAATAAAAACTTGGTTAAAAGTCGTTCTATTTTTAGTAAAAGTGTCCATATCGGATGTCAAATTGGCCTTATTTGTACAATTTTGAAAGAACATAACGGGATGCTTTCTGTCAATTCCGGTTAAATTCTGCTGAATGGTTTTTGAGATGTTGTTTAAACATTCTTCTACTTTTAGAGATTTCAGGCAAATCTGATGGCAGAACATCATTATTTGTACAAACTTCATTCATGTTTTCTGACAAAAAAGTTTGGTTAAATTCTGTCTTGCAGCTTTTGAACTGCTTTTAGACACACTTTTGATTAAATTTTATCTAGAAGCTTTTAAAATTTAGAATTTAGAATTTTTTCAAATGTTAGCAACAGTGACTATATTGATGATGGGTTAAAATTGTTTCCACAAAGCTTTAAGGCCATTCAAAACGCTTTCTAGTCTGTCCAATAGATTTTAAGAAGAAGTCTTTCAAAGTTTCTTCTATCTTAAGCAATGGTGACTATCTAATGGTGTATCAACATCATTTGATACAAGCTTTAATACATCCATGCTGGGGTTCATTTTGTCAAATATGGTCATATTCTGTGAAGCAACTTTGAGGAGTTTAAAGGTTTCTCTAATTGTAGCATTTGTATGCAAATCCAAAATTGCAGACACTTTCCAACTCTTACAACTGGTTTAACATTTCTTTAACAACTTTGAAGAAAATACATACAGTACTATCACAGGGAAAGTTATAGTGCATCTCCCTAGCTTACATGTCTTTAAAAGTGAATAAAAGAGGCAGGCTTCACAGTGGCTCAGTAGTTACTGTGCCTCATTCATGACAGAAAGTGTGACATTCTGAATCCTACCACTGGATCAGCCTGGGTTGGCTACTGTGGTAACTGCTGAAATCACCTTTGATATTCACAAGTGATTACATAATTGTAAAGATGGCTATCATGATGACAATATTGCATATGAGATTGACACCATTTCATCTTGGACCAAGTAGAAACTATAATAGGTCTTCTGGTGAAAAACTTATAAATATACATTTTTGTTTTTGTAAACATACCTTGATGATGTTGCCAACTGCAGCTTTACAATCTTCTCTTGACTTTAGGCTGATTGGATCTTGCAAGAACTATATGATTTGTTATGTGAACTCATTTCTGTATGTATAAGACAGTTTCATTTCACCATCATGAATGACTTTGTTTCATATCTTAGAAATCTGCTCTTTAAAAGTATACGCCAACTCCTATCCACAACAGGATTAATTGGTAGAATTAAAATGGGGTGAGGGATGGATTCAGTCTCAACCCCTGTCCCCATATGATACTGGGACTCCATCGATCAGCAACTGGTGACTGGTCACCATTGTTAGCCTGGTCAGGTGACTCTGATGGAGTAGCCCTCCTCATAACTCAGAGTGTGATCACTACTACCCCTTTTCTGGGAAGTGTGATTTGCTTGTTGCATTCCCTTGTCAAGGGCATTGAGAGTGAACTGCTTCTCCCTGAGTGGAGGATTCAGCTCAGTCTCAACATGAACCAAACAAAGAGGTATGCTCTATACGACAGGGGGCAAGTCCCTGTGGCTGGTCACTCTTGTCGTTGGGAAAGGGGGAAGGGCCTGAGAATTCCCACTATAGGCCTTTGTGGCATACCCTTCCTTGCTTGCCAAGGGTGAGATCTGAAATGGGTTTGTTGCTCTGACTTGGGCTAAGCAGCTTTAAAGAATTGATCCTGACCTTTTGCTCTAAGTATTTCAGTGATGTTAGTGGAAGGCGAGCGCATGTCCACATAGAAATTCCGATCTCAGCTGCTTCAGCATCCAAAGTGGGCAGTTTAGTTGGCCAGGATGGGGTATGAACCTTATAGATAGAATCAGCTCCCAAAGATTGCAATGTACCTGTAGAGGAGGGAACAGACCTCCCATTATGTCGTCTAGCAGTCTTGATCCTTGCTAGACCTTTCAGAGAGCTCCTTGATCATGACTGAAAAAGGAAGGACAAGAGATTTAGCTGAGAGTTTGCCCCAGAAAGTTTCTTCAAACTGCAAAGAATTTTAGAATCACCAGAACCTAAAGGTTAGGGACACAGGTCACTGGGCGATCAGTGATAAAACTTTGCCTCCTCAAGAAATGGGTGAGAGGGGTCTGGGGACAAGAACTGAGGATGTACCATATCGGTCTTTTTTGTGCCGAACTTGTGTGCATCTGAAGACAAAAAGGATGTATTCATTCTGCTCTCTTTCCTGGGAGGTATGACTACGTGGCCCAATGACTCTATGTTGCAGAGGAGCCAATAGACTGTTCTTAACATTGGACTCAGGAAGTTGGTTAAGGTAATTATGCACCCGCCTATTGCACTTTGGGGAAGAAATTCTATATCCCTCCCTCTTTTACAACCCAACCTTGTAAGATGATGTAGTTCCACGGCCTGCAGTTGCGACCTCACTACCATATGGCCAGGGTCCAGCTATCAATGGCTGCATGTAGGGAAAAGGACAATCGCTTCCCTATGGCAGAAGGTCGCACATCCCATAGGGATTTAAAGGGAAAATAGGGAAGGGAGAGATTCTGATCTAATCTTCTTCCCTCATCTGGCACCTATAGGCCAATTCCTAGTCCACCACACAATGAAATGGCAGTCTGGAGTTGGGGAGACCCTGCCCAATCTTTATTCCTGTACTGAAGGAGCTAAAAATACCTGTGACCGTTGATTGGACACCAGGCAAGACTTGTCAGGCTGCTCAGATCCATAGAAAGAGTCTTCCTAGCTTTCCCCTTATCGGCGAGCTTGTTAACAAAGGGTACTGATCCCTTCCTATGGAAGGGCGCACATTAGGCGGTCCTCATGAAATGGAGGGGGTGCTGCTCCTCCATAATGAGAGAGCACAATTTAGTCTCCACCTCCTTATATCCTTAAGGCGTTTCCCTAGGAACTCCTTCTTAGGAACTTGAGGAAATCAGAGAACAAGAACCAAGACATATTTTTCTTTGCTTTATATGTGCATCTATTCTTGGTGAGATCCCAGACCTCATCCTACTAAAGGTTACACATGGGACAACCATAAGTGATCTTACAGTGTGTGAATGATAAACAAGTGGAGACTTCATGTAACCACAGCTGCCCACACCTTGTTTAAACATACTCATAGTTGCCTTTTCTCATTCTGAAAATCTAGAAAGATTTTAACTTTTATGCACATACAGGACATGTAAGGTAATGCATAAACTAAACTAAGTCTAAGCTAATACGAAACAAACTTTCTGTGAGAAGTCACCGTGCTTGGGTGTTTTCAAGAGGTTTAATTGATAAAAAGGAAGCAATGCTAAGCTCAATAAACAAGTTCAACAGTCTTAACAAAATTTAGGGACTGTAAAATTAGCAATAAACAGTAGGTTACAATAGCTAATAATAAATAAAAGGATTTACAGAAGGCTGACAAAAGGTAAATAGAATAGATCTTTAGTTCGATAACCGGCCACAAAATATGAATGTAAATAAGCGGTGTGCAATCGAAGTGCCCTGGCTGCTGAACTAACTATTACTCTGTCTTTTAGAAGCTATTACTGTATTTGAACATACAACTATTACTATGGTCACACAACACAAAGGAATTAATCTGACTGTCTTCTGTGGAATCTGTCCATGTTAATAATATTGCTGAACCATGATAATAGATGACAAGATTTAATTGTGTGATAGTCACATGAGAAAGATACAGATGCTCATGGTAAATGACTTAAACAACCATTTTGAACAAAGCAAAGTTGCATCTAATTGGTTCCATGACATTGAAGGAAATGACGATTTTCACCCAATGAAGGCAGGTAGTTAAAAATGGTGACAAGATATAGGGTTGTGTTATACCATGTGGATTTATAAGTTGTCAGACATCATGTTTGATACAGAAATATGTTGTACAACCTGCAACCCACTGTAAATCATGAACCATGACAAATACTGGTAAGTGTCTAAAACCAGCTAATATATGTTGCAGACAATTGGTATGCAATATTTGCATATTGCTATGAATAGGTGAGCTCAGACACAAAAAATACTCATTTGTGAGCCAATTTATCAGATTGCTGTTGCTTGGTAGAATCCCAGTGAATCATACTGGCTGTCCAAATGAAGGCTACTTGAATTAGTGCAGATGCTTTCAATTTAAATGGTGTTGCATGCAAACTGTAATTTAATGTAAAATACTCATACAAGTTGTGTGCCATCATTTACTCCAACAAATATGTAATCCTCACATGTTCGTGATAAAATGTACTACAAGATATTTGTTACTGTTTATAATAGATATTAAAACACACTTCATAACACTACAAAAATGGGTCAAACTTTTTCTGTGGATTTGGAAGTTTTCTCTGATATTGTCTGAAGCATGCAGTAGTTTAACTTTCCAGATTTTATATTCTATAAAACTTCATGTCTACTGCCATTTTGCAAAGTCTGCATTTTCCTCCCTTTTAAAATTTGACTGACTGGTGTCAGTTAATGTCATAATTTGCATCCAATACCAAAGACCACCGCTCCAGTGGCCTAAGTGGTTAGAGCGTCTGCCTAGGCTGTGGGACGTCGTGCGTTTTTTTCAAAAAGTAAAACTACTAATTCCTCAGAAATTTTAATTTTCTGAGATTTTATTAAGAATGTCTTTTAGACTACAAATTTCTTGTATTTTCATGCCATCCAGAATCTTTCATTTTGGTTCTTTTTATAATCTTTGCAATCTTTGAGGGGAGCGTTTCTTAAGGTAAATTCAACAGACTAACATGATGTTTACCAGCTAGTTGTCAAGATAGGTGATTGGGTTATGTTGCCAGAGGTTCATGCATGTATAGTTGTCTTTGAAACTAACTTTACACTCTATGAGTGTGTGTGTGTGTGTGAAATAAAGCCTCACGGAAATAGGATCTACGTTGATTAAACAACACTGACTTAGTTTAACTCACATTGTGTGTAAGACTCTGTCCAGATGGGGAAAGTTTGTAGTGGAAGTGTTTGCAGTTGCTAAGAAGTGTTAATAGATCCAGTGCATCACACTCAGCAGGGCCAGTACTGGAAGGAAGCTGTCCCCTTGGCGTGAAAACGTTGTTACATTGCCATGGATTGAATGGCCATGTAGGGACACTGGTGTTATCCCATTGTATTTTTTCATATTTTGGATTGGTGTGGAGTACCAACAATTCATCAAGCCAGACATCACAGTATGATTTACATCGTTTTTGGAATGCCCATACTCCAATGTACTTGTTTCTTTTTACACAGCTAGCATCACACATGGTACAAGGTGGCAGTGGCACTGTTTGACCGCCATATATTTTTTGTACTTGGGACTCATGCAACAATTAACCTCACTCTGCACGAAGGTGTGCAGTCCTGATTTCATGTAATTGAAGGCCAATGTCACTTTCAGCCAATTCGTATACTCTTTGACCCTGACCTTATCCAAAGGTACTGATTCTGCCATCTCAGTGTTGTTAAAACTGTTTCAAGTTATGTCTCTTGTACTTCTATCATCACATAAACCTGCAAGAGGTATTAAAAGTCTCATAAGTTATATATTAAATACAGGCAATTTCAAATGTCAATGGGTCAAAAACTGACTTTTGACATATTGTTCAGAAGAACAACAATCCCCAGCTGAACTGCTCCAGAAAGCAAACAAAAGTACTGTGAGTAACTCATATGCCCACGACATGTTTAATACATATATTACTTTACACAAGTACTAGATAATAATAACTCAAATGAACTGCTCCAGATAGCTAATACCCACCCCATATATTTCTCTATGCAGGCACAACAAAGGCATGACTAACTTTGGAGATGACTTACCATTAATGGAACCTTTAGCAACGGTATGCAGGCTTGAAGTAGAGTTCAGTACAAAAACCGTTAGTTCTTCTAAGACTTAACATGACCTCTGATCTTTGGATCCCAGAATCTGTAGGTTTCTTTATTACCTTAAGTCCAAGCCATCCACAACGTTTAGTCAAAGAACTTCCTCTAGATGAAAATTTATTCTGCAAAACCAGTTTTCATTAAGCCACAATGACCTTCACTTTTGACCGTTAGACCCCAAAATCAATAAGCCTCTTCCATACCGTAAGTAGAAGTACTACAGAAACTTGTATCAAAGAAAGTATGGTTCAGAATTAAATCTGTGATGCAAAACACAATATTTCTTCTTTTGGTCACAATGACTTTGATACTTGACCTTTTGACACCAAAATGTAACAGCTATCTTTTTACATTCTTACACAATATGTAATTAATTCATAAATCTTGGTTAAGGTACATGTGTCAAAACTGAAATTATTTTTTAGAAACCATTTTTCTTCTTTCAGTCTGAGACACTGACCTTTGACCTTCTGCCCCCAAATAGATTTCTTTCTTAGCCCAAGTGCATGCCAACTACAAAGCTTAGTCAAGGTCTGCAATGTACGACCAATATTATTTTTCACCCTGACACTGATAGGGTTCTTCGTTACCCCAAGATGCAGGCCATCCACTTCAGGCAACTGTAGGTAATGGAAATGTTCAACTGTATGGAAATGAGATTAGTGGCAGGCAAACAGAACATCATAACAAAATATGCTTTCACCTAATGGCAGGCATATACAAGCAAATTTCAAAATTTTGAGACCATTTTCCTTGCACCATTCTTGCTGTTCTTGCTAGTCAAAATTATTATTTTCATAAATTTATATACGTATACTTTAGTAATTTCTGTTACAGATGAACCATTTTCTCCATCGGTTAGAGCTTCTGCCTCGGATACGGGAGGTCGCGGGTTCGAACCTCGGCCGAATCATACCAAAGACTTACAAAAATGGTACTAACAGCTGCCTCGCTTGGCACTCGGCATTAATAGGTTAGTGTTAGGACTGGTCGGCCTGGTGTCAGGATAATATGACTGGGTGGGACATCATACTACATGTCTGCGGCATGATGCACAAGTGCTAGACATCACTATAAACTATCACACTGCAGACATCGTAGCAATAGACAGGTTTATCTGGCACTGAGCCAATTTTCATTGGCGCTGCAATTCTCTGTCATATGGTATATCAGCCATTACAATCCTGCAAATTCGTCTGTCGCAGTATCAGCTGCTTTGTGTTTACATTTAGTGTTTCTCGATTGTAGATGTATTGATATTTTTATGATGGGTATAAAAGCGAAGTGTAAAACAGGTAGTGGAACTTCCTGTGCAGTCAACGGATGTACAAACAACTCAAGAAAAATAAATATGTGGAAAGAATCCTTATGTGAAACACAAACAAATCCACGGTGAATGCGCTTTTAGTTCTTTACAAATTTCACACGATTTCACTTTTCAACGACACTTTTATTGTGTGTTGCACTTGTTAATGTAAGATCAGATCTTGTAAGAGATTCAGATAATGATTAAATAAGGCAATTCATGTATGTTTTTATTTATGAAGTGTCAATGTTCACTTAAGGGTTGTTAGTTACCTACGTGAATTGTTTATTGCTTTAGTATCATGGTCAGCTGTTCTTAAGCTATAACTGGTTTGAGGCCTTGTAATAGTTAACCTGACTTTTTCCATGTTACAGCCTCCTACAGACTGGTTAACAAAGGAACATGGTACTATCGTTATTCAACTGGATATCAAGATGTAAACTTCTAAATCGTTTGTTGTACTACGCATTCCAGGACATCACCCAGTTATATTTACATTGAAGCTTGTGAATTACGCTTTGTGAGCCAAATCTTAGTGTGGTAGGCTGATTAATATCGGCACTCACAGGGTCCTGGTCCAGCCGATTTTTAGAACATAAACAATTGGGATCATCTTGAGGAGTGTACATTGTTAATTAAATTATATACTGCACAGCTTAACAATTTATATAAGGGTTCTGCATATTTGAAGAAAATAAAATAGATATTAACTAACATAATAATGTGCAACATGTATATTCCATATAACATCCAAAACGTTAAGAATCATAAATATGTTGAACACATCATCAGAATTAATCAGATATGGAATATTTGTGTATCTCAGTACACATTTAATATGAAGTGTCATGCAAAAGCACAGCAGACGTTACTCATCCCAATTAAAGGTTCATGAATTTTTTGAATGCTTTACATAGCGTCAGATGGTTCTGCTCTAGTTCATCAACTAAACATGGCATCATCTTCTTCTAATAAAATTCAAGAAGGCACAATATCTGCATTTTTACAAAGTGATCGTCTTATGGAACATCTACAAACTTGTGGTCGTCTTCATTATGCCAGATAAAAAGTATACTTTCTCAACCCTGTACAAAACATAGTTAATTCAACTTGTAAATAAAATCCTCTGCCTCCCTTAACTTTTAATACATTTCCATTTTCACTCTTTACAAATTTTACATCATATTTGCCACTAGCAAAGAGTTACTTTAACACCGTCCATTTAGAATTAGGCAATTGACTTTTAATTTCTAGCAAAGTATCTCCATTTAAAATCCCATCAGGACTTGCACATAACCATTTCTCCTCCACTAACACATACAATCCATAGTCACTTACAGTATAGCCATTTAAATACAAAAAAATGTTTTTGCTTTATCCTTACTGTCCTGCCCATGTTTGTAAATTTGTTGGCAATAAATTTTGAATGTAAATGATCTTTATGAAATTGATGCAATTAGTTGTCTCTTTAATGGGTACTTTGTGTGAACTGGTAGCAGTAATTCTCAATTTTCGAGAGTCTCTCCACAGAGGAGATTTGCACTGACTGAGAGTTTCATTTTTTTTTTTATTACTATGATTTGCATCCAGGACTACATACTTTTGAAGAAATGTTAAACATTTCCCACAAAAAGATAAGCTTTCATGACTGCTATGATAATGAAGTGACGTATCACCTGACCGGTACAGTTCGAAGGTTCACTTGTGAATCTTTTGTTAATTGTTGTTCCTTTAATATGAAATAAAGCTTTAAGTGGTGAATTGTCAACAGCGGTTTTAAACTCTGCCTTTGTCAAATAAAATGGTGTGTTTCGAGCAACGTGCACTACTTGCCTGTCACCTTTAATGGGGCTGTCACCAATTTTAGGTTTTTTGAATTTAATATTTGCAAAGGATTTCGGTTCAACATTTCTTTTCGTACTTCTGTTCCACTTAGCTGTCTTATCAATAAAACTGACCCCAGTAAGATTATTTCTCACAGCATGTTCAATTTTCTACAACAAAGAACCAATATGACTGCACGGGTGTCCTTTCCCCGCCATACATGTACACAACCCATTCTCAACAACCCCCTCCAGGGTACAAAAAAGTAAGCTTCGTTTACTTTATTTACTGACTGTGATGAGCATATTTCTCCTTTCATTATAATTGTATTCTCAAAGTTCGATGTATTGTGCAAAATTGTAACGGATATTTCCACGCTGGAAGTAGATATAACTGTGTAAGATTTTAAAGTTCTTCATTTATTTTCTATCAACTGCTTTTGATTAGATTAAATGGATGTAAATGTCACCTTATATAACATTTGGCCATTCTCTCATGCCATCAGTCCATTCATTTATATTGCCAAATCCATCAGGCATTAAACATCTCTCTTCAGACATTGCACTTTTCAGTGTAAGTTTCAGTTTGTTTACGGCGCTTCGCAGTAATGTAATGGCAGACGTAGCAGTGGTGCTCCAAGTGAACTCAATCGATTCAAAGGGTGATAATTGAAAAGAACTGTCTATATGACTGAAAAATTGTTAAGGCTACATTAAAAACCCAAATATCACACACACACACACACACACACACACACACACACACACTCTCTCTCTCTCTCTCTCTCTCTCTCTCTCTCTCTCTCTCTCTCTCTCTCATGTTTATACCTGAAAATACCTGTCTCAAAAGTAAGCTGCTGTGAAGTATACAAAATATTCTCCCCCATCCATGTATGTCTTCCATAAGTGAGAAAGTGAAGTTGACTTTGCTAAACAACGAATAAGCATCCCCATCTTCGGATCAAAATTGTTAATCTTTCATGGGTTTAAGTTACAAAACCCATATGAATTGGTGCAAAATTACTTAAAATGCTTGCTAATAACCTGAAAAAAGTCAGTACATGGATTTTTCCAATGGAAAAACCAATGTTCTTTACTCAAATCCTAGTAAACATGTTGCTTACAAATATTTCTGCAATCTACAATCATGAACAAAAGTTGAACACATACTATAGCTTCACATAACAATATAAAAAGGAGTATGTTTAAGAAGAAAAATATAGCTAAAAATAATGAGCACTGTATGTAAAATGTACTTTTAAATAGCTAATGTGTAAATTGACGCTTGACATTGTCGTGATGACATCAACCATCATGTCATGTCCTCATTCTTAATATATTACAGGGCCTATTTTTTTTTATTTTTTTTTTGGTTTTGTGTCAGTTTCTGTTATATGTATGTATGAATGTTTGTATGTATGTATGTATATATATACTGCTATGCATATTTTGATTTAATTGTTCGTTGGTTTGTTAGATTTAAAACTATTTTTATTTCATTACATGCTATTGTAATGTACCATTGTATGCTGGACTTGACTTTGTCCAAAACTGAGTTCATTTCTGCTTGACCTGATTGACTTCGTTTTTATTTTATTCACCGTAAACAACTAAAATATATCAAAATTGTTCTCTTTGTGTATTTGCTTAATATCAAGATCATTATTAATAGAAGAGGCAAATATGTTTACTTGGGTCGGAGGTATGGAGTTTCCTAAGTGAATTATACATAATCCAGGTTATTGTTTTGTAAACATCAGGATCATTCTAGAAAGTTATTTTCCACTAGGTAGTTTTTTTTTTTTTTGTTTTTGTTTTGGTTTTTGATAGAAAACGCCAATTCTGACCTGAGGTCAAGTAGAGAACTGTATAATCTTGTGATTGTGAGGGCTTGGTCATTCGTGCTTTAACATCTAGCTCTTTCAATTTATATTATGTTGTGACCAATTAGGCTGAATTTTATTTTCTTCAAATTATTGTATTCATATGTTTATTTTCTCTGGAAATACAAAAGTGCTCTGATAAAATTCTTGGAGAAAGACATTCACTGGAATTTATACTGAATTCAGGCCTGGAATTCTATTACTGTAATTCAACAAAAGACTGTTGATACATCAATACTCTATAAGCTATAACAGACGCGTCGTCGACTTCAGTTTTCGGATTTCTGTGGGACAGAGTTTTATTCAGGACATTCAATTACTTGTGTCTGTAATTCTTGGATAATTTTGGGATTTAATTCGCAATAACGTAAGATCCTTTTTCTCATTTTCACTTTCTATTCTAGGGAAATAAATTATTTGTTACATTTTAAAAA
>JAECUM010022454.1:0-30587 GCA_016617855.1 Megalonaias nervosa | reverse complement strand
ATATATATATATATATATATATATATATTCGTGTGTGACTGTGTGTTTACATGTATGTATATATGCTTGTATATTTGTATTTCAGGCGATGATAGAGTCGACTATTCTGAACTTAAGGAAGACTACGAAAGTTGGAGGAGAGTGACAGGAACATAACAGTGATGTCAGTGTTATGCAGTTGTGCGCGTAATTCAAGAAGGATTCCATGTTATCATATCAGTCACACGTTTGACATCACTCCGAATAAATTAGTTTAACGTAAAGAATGAATGAATTAGATCATTACTGCATGAAAACCAAGATTCCAACTGTATTTGATATGAACGGAAACTGTTTGTAAAGGGTGCAAACATAATGCCATCCAGATCATCGGAAGTTCTTGGTAGTTTCCTGGGGATTTTAGTTTCATTAACCTTGCTTTTAATGAATTTATTGCCAATCTAGAATCATAAAGCTTCGATTTTGTTGAAAATTCTATCACGCCTGCAATTGCTCTACTTTGTACAAGGTCATCCTTTTGAATTTTATTTTAAAACAATTATTAAATAATGCAATAACAGAAGCTAAGTAACCGTTATTGGTACAGGCCGTTATAAAAGTTAATTAGCTATTGTCAGTATTTACCGTTAGAAAAACTAAATAAACTTTGATAGCATATTGAGCTAAAAAGAAGAGAGATTTAACATTGATACCTTTCTATGTAATGGTTTAAACATATTTCATTTTGCTAAATTATTCAAAATGGGCCGACTCTAAGTTCTCCCAACTTAGAAAGGCTATTGTGGACAGAAATATATTGACATGAATTAGTATATATATATATATATATATATATATATATATATATATATATATATATATATATATATATATGGCAACGTGGAAAGCACAATTTCTTTCTTATTGAAATCTCCCCTTTATTAGGAGAAGAAGAGATAAAGTATTGATAATCATTCGTTTTCCCGAAATTTACTGAAACCGCTTAGTCTGAGCATGATTTAGGCTACCATTAGTTGGAAGCTCAGTACCAATGAGTGCCAACCTCAACATAAAAATTAACCCAAAGATTGATATGGGTACCTATAATGAAAATCTCTACAGGGATCCGAGAAATATATATTTAATTATTCATAACCATTTTATCCAGAACGGGATTGAGGTATTTTAAAAGCGTTTACACGAGGTCTTTTACTAACTAATGGAACAATGTTGATATGGATCTAATGGCATCTGCTACATCACTTTAACAAATAAAAAAAAAACAACCTCAACTGTATTATAATTAAGGAATACTGGATTAATACTCTGTATGTGTACATATGAGTGCATTATGTTTCATGTGACATTTTAAAAATGGTTGATTAGCTTTCATTTTCCACGTTGAACTTAAGAGACAGAAAACACAAACCCAAGTTTAAGCGAGGCACCACTTGTCCTTGCTTTATTATATGAGAGGTAAAATCATAAAGGATGTTAGGTGCGCCTTATTATCATCGCTAACTTAGGTGTGACTCTTCGGGTTGTTTCTGAATGTCATATTGTTTATAAAGACGTCGACCAATATATTAGGATACAACACACACAAAAGAAAAAAAGAGAAACAAAGTTCTTGATTGATGTCTTTTTTCTAGCTGTAATATTTTGCAAAGGAATCCTTTTATATGCTGAACAGAAAATGGGATTCCTCATCATGGGTTCTTCAGGTGACATTGAAATTTAGAAACAAATGTAATAAAAATAATTAGGACATCTTATGAAACGTTACAAAGTTCGACCGAAATCAGTTAATATCTTCTCGAGGTATCTACGTTAAAATAAAAACAAATTAAGAGGAGATAACTTCGATCACTTAGTGTTCTTTAATTCTATCAATGTCATAATATACTTCAAAATTTTAACTTTTATAAATTGAGGTTAATTTTCTTGCAATTGAAGGTTGAAATATGCAGAAGACTGGGAGACAGGTAAATACAATTATCTAGTTAATTTGAACAACAAGCATGGAAAGGGAAATTGACATGATTTCAATACTACTCAGAATTATACCATATTAATATTATTCATACGTCACTAAACAAACTTCCAATAGTTTATAACGTGGAAACTTTATGAATTGGATTATGTTCTCTCAGGTTTCTCAGAGACGTACAATTTTTTATATTTATAATTAAAATGTAATGTTCTTATAATGTCCATAAATTAAACAAAGTTAAGAGTTTTCATTTCCAAGAATATGTTTCTGCAGAATAATATTAAATTATATATGCTTTTTAATATCTATTAACGTTGTATGTGACTAGCCTTCTTTTTTGACACCTTGCTCATTAGTTATGTAATTTTTCGACCGACAGCACTACCAAGTAAAATTTATTAAATCTTAATGTTTGCACTGTTGCAATTGCAAATAATAATAAATGGAGATGCATTTACATATATGCTTTTCGATGTACTACTACTATTTTACTGATCTCTAATTGTACACTAATATAACATATAGCAAGGTCTTTCCTATGCTTTCGAAGACATACCTGGCATTCTCTAAAAAACCGACCAAAACGTACCTCAAAGCAAAGATAAATGAGGTGTGATTTACGATGAGACCTACCGTGGAACTTATTGACATAGGAAACACTGTTTGCTTCTACTGTTGTTAAAAATATAAAAGATTATTAGTACATCTACATTATTCAGTCATGTTGCATATATAGGTCATGTAAATGATGTTTAGAATAATTTATGGCAAGTGTCCTTCTAGCACTAATCCTCCAAGCATATATCCCTTTGTACGTTGTTTAATGACATACTTTCAAAACAATAGAACCATTAGAACAAATTCGCTTGTATATTTACAGCCATCTAGTTTGCCTACAAAACTTCAGCAGTTTTGGAACGAGCGCTATTAACAATGGTTTAAACAAGACTAGACTTATAAAAAATAACCTAACTGATCATTTAAAAAATGATGAACATTTAGGAAGAATACGGTACAAAAATTATTTTCGTTGTCCTCGATTTTCGAGGTTTTCTAATGGGCACATAAATTTGTGGTTCCGCCTGTCAATGTTTGCACACTGGTGTTTATTTAATTTCGTGGCTTAACCTCTTTAACTACCAAAATAGAGAATGCAATAGAATATAAATATACCGATGCAAACGGCGCTCAGGTGGATGTTTAAACAATATGTATGAGCACAAATCAAAGATCTGACAAATTCAATACTCATACTGTGTTTTCATCCCAGTGAAGAACATCAATGGTAGCCGACTCTGCTAAAAAACATTCAAACAATACTAACACCACAATATGCACAAATAAAACACTTGTCAGGATTAACAATTCGACGGTGTTTTTGTCTCAGCATCAAAGGAAGCCGACGTTATCATAGTGCGATGATGATCACTAATTTGAAGGGAAAAAAATGGAATCATTCCCTTATTTATGCATGCCTCATGTACAGACAACTTCACCCACTAGACTTGAAAATGAAAAAAGTTAGAAGACTTAAAATCACACTTCCACAATTAGTATGCTAGCGAGATACTAGAAGCCATCTCGGAAAAGGAGGATGTTAACGGTGACGATTATTGCATTTTGTTAGTAAACCTGGCATTCTCTTTATTCAAGCCAATTAATAATGAATGGATAATTGCAACAATAAGCGAAATATCGACCTCACTATCAATGGTTTTCAGAAAGCTGGAATTGGGGATTATTTACTGAGAAGTATTTGTATCTACCATGAGCCATAATTGACACGATATTGATACCTTGGCTATGTCCATAAATAAGCTATTTGTGGGGTTTAATACTCTTCTGTAACTAGCATATGAACATAATGTTTTTATTACTTTTTTGTTCGGTCCTTAAATTTGTTGTTCAGGGCAACAACGACATACACGAGACAATGGTTCAGTAAATTTCATCAAGCATGTTACTCGAAGCAATGACAAGTTTGGTGACCGATGGACAACATATATTTTAACCTGTTTACTCCGCAGCAGTTCTTTAACAAAGCGTGCCTGTACATTCAGTCGCTCGTTAGAATTTTTTTGTCTTACACTGGAACCTGTTCTAATCAATATAAACAGTGATGGAGACCTTTATCAAATAATAATGTGGCTATTTCTATAGTATGTGTTAATTTGATCAACTGAAAAATCTAGCCTAGCCAATATAATTGTTGATGTATATCTCACCTCTCTTCTGATATTATGCGTGATCGTAAATTCCATTGTTTTATTTAACTCATCAACACTTAAAAACGTCATCATACACAGCCTCTACTCAATCATTATTTTTCAGATGGCTGAATCCAGTGCAAAGGACGGCTCCCAAGAAAGTCAGTGATAACGTTATGGATTTGAAGAGTCGAATAATAACACAATATAAATCTAGCATGCTGCAACATTAATGATAAACACTAAAAATATAAATATATATACTTTCAAATAAAACATTTCACCAAACTTAAGAACTTCTGCCATGGTCATATAAATTATCATCATGGATTACATTGTCACTAACATGAGCTAGAAAAGAAAAATTTCTTAGACTGGTACATCAAGCATAAATAACTTAAAGCATCGTATATGTTTCATTATTCAGATGCTCTAAATAATATTCTAACTTCCTTTTTTTAACCCAGCCATCTACTTGTTAATTGGCTTCATGGGACTTCTATATAATCCTTTCCAGGTGTGGTACTATTCGCCCAAAGGTTACAATACGTGGCAAATATTAAATAAGAAAATGTATATTTGCTAAGAAGACCTAACATTTAATGGAAATTCACTTACTACTATCGAGAATCCAACGAAAATTCATTCAGCACTATTTAAATCGGACAGAATATGTTAAAAGCTTGGTTGGATTATTTTGTAGTATGTCCTAAAATTACATAGATGAAGAAAGAAACTTACGCAAGGCGTAACTTGACTTCACAAACACCTCTGTATTTTACAGAAAGCGGGTAGGCGTTGGTGGTCGTGAATATGGCGTGCAGTTGATTCGTGATAAGAGTAATGCATTATGATATTCTTTGCAAATTAGAACATTGATAATTATTTCACCCTAAAGGAGTGCATTTTAGGGCTCTTTTCGAACACTGCTATACGTACTATTAATTTAATGCTATTGTCAGGTAACTGTTCTTTCCTGTTAACGCTTGCTGTTAGTTGAATTACTTTAAATTGTAATATTTCCAGCGACCTACACATTTATAACATAATTAAAGTAATTAAAATATGAATTAACTTTTATATTGAAGAAAACTAGGGTGCTAACGTCAGATTCTCTTTCAATAAAGCAATGCGGAATTTAAATATCTGCGTCACTATGATCTTTAAAGAAAATCAATCAATATGAAGTATACCAATCGGAAAACAGTACTTAGGTACACAAACTTGGTGGAAGAAGGAAAATGCTTTTATTCTAGAAATTTTAAAATTTCATTTGGAAGACCTGATCCTTATTATTCTTCAAAATACTCAGTGTCTTAGAGAAAATGTTTCTTTGTAAGATTATTCTTCTAACGTACATTATCCTGTTTATCTGTATCAAAACTGATCGATAAATATGCATATTCAACGTCTTCACCCTTCTCTTTTGCTCTTTTAAACTTCCTTTTCACGAATTTACATTACCGGCTCTTGCTTCCCCAGACTAGACAGTATACACGCATCTCATGACTTGAACGAGCGTTCCTGCTGTTGTGCACGTACACGTACGAGTTATCAATAGCCAAATGAGAGACCGTTTGAGCAGAAAGAAATTTGCGAACTTTTCCTCATTTTTCTGAGCTAACTAAAAAATACTATACCCTTCTTCTTGTTTCTCTTGTAAATTTATTAACACAAATATAAAATTGAAGTGTTTAGATGCTCAGTATTTGTTCAGAAAATGTCGAAATATCATGTGCATATATGACAGACGGTCCACGCAGTTAGAAATCGATCAGTAGAAGAACCAAATAAACAACAATTCAAACAACCCACTGAGCTGGGATACGAAATATCAGTACTGGAGACTAACATGCTAGCAATCAAGAGTTCTATAGTAAATTTAAATCTTCCAAAAATAGACCTTCAGAAAAAAGGAAAAAGAATGTAAATGAGAATACAGATCTTGACTAATATGTAAAACTTATCAGATGATTTTGAAAGCAAATGACAAGTTTGCAAGTGGTGTATTGCTCTAACCAATAGTCTGTCACAAATTACAGAATAATAATGACTTAAGTGAATGTAAAGTGTTGTGAATTAAATATCTAATAATCCTAAACGTTCTATCACAAGTCGACAAGTATAGAGTGTTCCGAATGAATTGCAGTGGTGTTCCGAATGATTTACAATCTTGAATGTGCTGGTGTACTAATGGTTGTAATGTATCATATCACAATGATAAAATCCAGAATGAACTTTAATGAATTTGCAATAATCACACAATAATGATTTTGGTCCTAATTTAATGAGCAGTTTGTAATTTCAATGAATAATTTAAATAAATATCCACTCTCAAATTATACCTCAACACGAACAAAATTGATTCTTTGAAGGTTAATTTTAAGAGGGGATTGACCTATTGTGATGTAAACAACATTATATGCGTCCCACTTCGCTTATGTCGCTACAAATCTTTGCCGTTAAAACTCCATCATCTTAATACAACATTGCCCCAAAAAGGAAACATACTCGCTTCAATTATTTTCTATGGTCATTATAAAGGATGAAGTCTTGAATTCAAACCAGGTACACAACGTATTGATAGCTTACTAGCGAATCAAACATGAGAGCAGGCAGGTATACCTCTACCCTTATTTACAAACAAAGGTCAAGAACACAATACAAATTAAATATACATAACACTAGACCTCATAAAAATGACAGATTTATATAATAAAGCTTTCTCTTAGTAGAATATGCATTTAATACTATATAATAGAAATACGTTGGCAGATGTCATGACACAAAATATACATAAAGCAATACACAGTTAAAAGCATCTGAAATCTGCATAATGTCAATGTAGTATTCCTGCAACATCAAATTCTACTCAGCAATATCTATTTGTTTTTTAATTTGGTAATTAAAGTAAAGGGTTTGATGTCACTTAACACAATTACAGGAGAAGGGGGGGTAGCTGATACATGCTAAAATTGTTGCAAAGACCAAATATGAAACAAATATTCCTTCTTCATTATGGAATAATTAATCTGATCTTTCTCGACTTTTTTATGAAAAGTATCACACTGGATGATCCGCATGAACTTTTTCTTCTTAAATCAATATTACATTATTCCATATATTGCCACAGCATGTCCAAAAAATGATAAACAAGCACAGCAAAAATCAAATTTACCTAAATTAATTCTCAAATTTGTATCACTGCATGATATGCAGGAGTCCTTTGAAAAGGTCAAAGCTGGTGAAATACATCGCACTTTCAATTTTGTTACTGCAGCGATCGATTCTTGGCGCTGGAAATTAATCTGTTTTTGTCACATTGTTTTACTTTTGTTATATATATATATATATATATATATATATATATATATATATATATATATATATATATATATATATATATATATATATATATATATATATATATATATATGTATGTATGTATATATAGTCGTTTTATAACTCCTGATACCCGATTTTATCTAATTTTGTAATTTGTAATCATCATAGCTGTATAATGTACAAAATACATTTAGATAGATTTTGCCCACGTAACATGGGTCTGTAAAGTTACATAGGATCTATGAATAGATGTTTACGCATGTGTTGATAATTACTCATAATAATTTTACAGATAAGACTTGATGACAAATTTCGTTTAATTTCTCGTTGGTTTATTGGGTTTGGACGGTTCTAGAAGAATTCAGTAACTCCCCATTTGTTGACTTAGGTCACATGAATAGGCAAGTTCGAGATAAACTGATTAGTAAGACCCATCACGTGGGTTGTGTTGTGAAATATAATCGTAATAGAAGGTGTGTATAAGGAGTGAACTGAGCAATCAGATTCATTCTTATTTTGGAGTCATCCTCTTTTCTTATGTTCCTGTTGTAATTCTGTAGACGTGTTTTATGTTGTACTTAGATATTATTTGAGAGGAAAACCATTTGTTTCGACTGTTCTGTGGAAATAGAAAGTGCTCATTATTTGGACTATAATATTAGTCTGGAATTGTTGTGAATTATTCAGAGGAGTTCTAGATGATTCACGATTCATGGAGGACCAGTTCATTTCCGGTTTTGAAATTTGTACGAAACTTTTAGTTCCTTTGAAATTTCAAGGAGCTTTATTAGGATTATTTTGCATTCACCTCATAATACTGTAAGATCCTCTCACAATTTAATTAATAACCTGATAAATAAATTATTTGTTAAATGTTACAAAACTTGTTGTTTGTCCCTCTTTCTTTTATGTAGTTGATGTCCATAGAGTCGTAACATTTTCAATAGTCAGTGCACATACGAAAAGTAGTATCTGGTTTCAGCAGAATGTACATGGCGAGCTCCAAATCAAATGACTGACCAATTGCTAAAGGAAACAATTCCTGATCAACATCGTCCAAAAGAGCTCCTTTTCCATAATTCTAGTAGCTGCACAAGCTGGGTACATTTTTACAGGATCAACATTTTGTCAGTTACAAGTGCATCAACCACAACTTTCTCTCCGCCTAGGTCGCTGATTAGAAATGAATGCCCCCAATTGGCAGAATCACCAATAAGTGATATGGAACCTTTCGACATAAATGGTTCCTAACTCTCCATATAAAATCAGTTTCACCAAACCAATGTATTGCTTTCAATAATCCTTTAAGTATTATTGTAATAAGGTTCAAATTGTTATGGAGATAATTATTTGAGTAATATTTGAAAAAATATTCTTTATTGAATATCAAAATAACATTGGAAACAACATTGCGCATATTACCATTTCTTGATTATTTACATAATATTTGAAGTAATGTTTCAAATAATTTGAAATTTGAAATATAGTCCTTTATATTTCATTGCAATAACATTGAAATTGACATTTCGAACATTACCTGGATTACTGTTTTGAAATATTTGAATATCAAACCTTATGTAAGAGATAGCAACCCTTATTATTGTCTTACATACTAAAAAGAAATAGCAAATTGTATTACTGCCTTATATAATAAATATAAATACCAAATTTTATTATTGCTTTAAATGCGTCTATTACAAACGGTAAGAATTAAATCTAATTTCGCATTAGATATATCAGTATGCCTTTAATGCATTCTGGCAATAACGTCAATAATGTTCAAATTCATTCTACCGCCGATTGCCATTATATTAACCTAATACGAATGCCGTTTTATTTATATTAAATGATTTCGAACCATTACTGCTACTTTTAATGGGGGGTGGGGGGTTCGCTCATTCACTTGTGGCACTGTCACAAACAGGAACGGAACGCTAGTGCACGTCCAGAGCTGCGTGTATACCGTTTACAACAGCAACAACAAAAGCTGCAAATTCGTAAAATCGTTTCTTTTTTTAAAGAGCAAACAAAAGAAGTTGAGTATAAGATTGCCGATTTATTGATCTTGGGGCTGTTAGGTCTAACTCAAACATTTTTCGAAATAAAGTGCCGTCACAGATAAACACGGTATACTATAAGCTACAAAAATATTCTTGAGGCCCCGGGTGAGCGAGTATTTAAAGCGCTCGCCTTAACTAATCAATGCCATCTTACCTCGGTCCTTGTGGATTCGAGTCTTTGGCTCGACCAGTTTGAGTATGTCAGAAAGCTGCTAATAGCCTCTCGGGTTAGTCTCATCATGTTATTCCTAGAAGTCATGGATAACGCAATCATAACTAAGCTTACATCACTCTGCTGAACAAACTGCCCTTTATCTGCACTAAAAATCGTAGTGTCGCGCTCTCTTATTTGTCATTGTTTGATTTTGCAATGCGACACCTTTCTGTTTAGCCAAAGTGAGCAGAGATGCCTTGTACTTGTGTGAACAATGCAGATAACTTCTGCCGTGTTCGTGGTGAAATGACGTTTGCATCACAAAAACGCAGTATAACCACTATGGTTAAGAAAGCCTATCACTTTTATTTTGGTTTCAACTTGGAGATCAGGACAAGAGGTGGGTCACATACATATGCTGCAACATTTGTGCAACTAATCTTCGCCAGTGGTTCAACAGGAAAAGGAAACATATGCCTTTTGCAGTGCTAATGATTTGGAGAGAGCCAACAGATCATATCAGCAATAGTTACTTCTGCATGGTGCCTCCAGTTGGGAAAGGTATGTCAAAGAAGAAAAAGTGGACTGTGCATTACCCAAACAATCGATCAGCTATATGCCCAGTACCCTAAGGAGAAGGACTGCCGGTTCCTGATGCACCATATTCATTCTTACTTGAGTCAGACGAGGAAGAGGAAGAAGATGAAATTGAACCATCAAAGTCACATGACCCATATTTTCTCCCATCCTCCTCCTCTGAATCACACCTCATAACACAAGGTGAACTGAATGGACTTGTCAGAGATTAGGAACTATCCAAGAGTAAGGCAGAGCTATTGGGCTCCAGACAATAGTAGTGGATTCTCATGGCAGGTGTTGTTAGGGTTTCCATGTTCCATGACCGTCAGAAGGATCTTGTCCCATTCTTCATCATGGAAGGTGATCTTGAAGCCTGCAACAACATCGACGATGTGATGGCAGCCCACAACATCGTTCATGATCCAGATGACTGGAGACTGTTCATTGATTCTTACATCTGTTTTGCTGCATAATGGCAATGTTTGCCATCAATTCCAATTGGTCATAAAGTCCATATGAAGGAAACCTATGAAAACATGAAACAATTTTTTTTTTAGTGCATATACTGTGATCAACATCAGTGGCAGCTTTGTGGCGATTTGAAGATTCTTGCTCTCTTGCTTGGTCTGAAGACTGGCTACACAAAGTACTATTTTCTCATAATGGGATAGTCGAGCGAGAGATTCAGACTACATCGAGGGAGACTGGCAAGTCCGACAGTCATTCGAGCCTGAGAATAAAAGTGTTCAGCATCCACCGCTTATTGAATCAAGGAAGATTGTGTTAGCACCCTTACACATCAAGTTGAAGAACTTTGCAGCTTTCAAGTACCTCCGTGGACAATTTCCAAGGTTTAGTGAAGCTAAGATAAAGGAAGGTGTCTTTGTTGGACCTCAGATTCGTGAACTTCTTCGAGATGATGCATTTAACCGTGCACTGCGTGGTAAGAAAAAGACGGCATGGAAAGCTTTCCAGTACGTGGCACAAAAGTTTGTCGGAAACAACAAGGCAGACAACTACAGGGAGTTGGCGGAAAACCTCCTCAAGGCATGCAAAGCCTTGGTTGCAACATGTCAATAAAGATACATTTTTTGCAACAATGGAGAAACGCTGTCATGGCAAATGTAGCTCATTAATGCTTGCAGACTATTGCTGGACAGTGACCAGAGATGCTCCATTTAATGAATACAAGAGACAAGCCAAGAAGTGCCGAGTAGACACTGAATAAGGACTAAAACTATGTACTTATATTTTATGTTACGTATCGGCTCGTTTAAAGTAACACAAAGAAAGAGTGAAGACAGCAAGCTTTGTAAATTTTAACAAAAATAATTTATTTCCCTAGAAAACACGGTGAAAAGGTAAATAGATGAAACAAGACTTACGATTTACGAAGAAGATCCAAAAATATGTTCTAAATTTGTGAAAACACACAAGTCCTGTGAAATAAACAGTTCTAATTTGATATAGTCTGAATCTCAGTTCCGTTCCAAGATGGCGGATGATGACGTCAGACGAAGGCTAACACAAAATGTCCAGAATTTTCACTGTGAATCACAATTTGAATTGTTCTGTTCCGATTTAGAAATAATTTCATCAAATGTCTTTGTCCAAAGCCAGTAGTGTTGTTCTCCAGGGAAAATAATTATTTAGAAAGTAGATGAAATACAGCTACCACCACTAACAACACACATGTTGTTCCTCGTACGAATGCGCAACTCTTTCCAGCACAGAAATATCTTTCTTAAGGTATTATAAACTCTGTAAGATGTTATGATGTGACTCTGAACCACGACTGACTACGATTACGACTCTGACCACGACTAGACTTTTCTTACAGGTAACTCAGCATTTAAAACAAGCTAATGCGTCATTACATGTACACACGCATGAAGAAATCGTGTGATTTCGAAATCACTACAATGCGTAAACAAGTATTATTTTGAAATAACGTGGTCACAGCCAACCATTTACATAGCTCTTTCTCACTGTTTACTTGATACGAAAAACCGTCATGCAAAAATCGTGCTTACACGAGTCACATTTACGTTTTAAATCAATACGATGTTTCTAACAAACTATTAGACCTTGCTAGATCTTGCTAACATAATCATCACCATAATAATAATAACATTTAGTGATATAAAAATAAAATAAAAAATGAAACAAAGAATTAGAAGAATTTAAATTTTAACACATATGTAATTTAACTACAGGGTCGTAACAATGCATAATAGTTTTTGGGCTTTTGTTTCATAATAAATTTTATTTATATAACCCTTTTGCTGTTTTCTAAAGTGTTACATAAACAGGACAGGTGAAATATTATCATGTAAAGCAACCATAAATACATGAAAAGACCAAGGTTTACAATTTATGATTAAAACTCTACTATCTACATAATATACACAGATGTAAAATATAAAACGTCTTATACCTTGGATACAGTAGCCAATCGGTTGTTTTAATTGTCATATTTGAATTCAGCGCATCCATAATAAATAGCACATTGTATCTCTAAAGTAGACAACTTTAAAACATTATAGACCAGAGTAATCAGATGAATGCTATGAGTTAATTAATTGTAATTGGAAGAGGTTCCGTAGTAGTGGAAAATGGTGTTTAAAATGCAATCCTTTGAGCTGCATGTATTATCAATATTCTAATTTCCAACAAATATCGCCTCTTTCGAATAGTCCGTATCATGAGTCATTTGCACCCAATCTACACCACCACCGCCTGATCCCAGTCATCATGAAATATAGTCAACCTTCGTCAAGTCAAATTATTTCTTGCGTACCTAACCTTCGTGACCCATTTAATTTTTGGCATTTATACTAATATGCTAATTAAGATTTTAACATTTACCCCATCAAAAAATGTGTAACCAAATTTCCGTTTTATTCTCGACATTCTTCAATGACTTTCCATTAAGGGTAAAATGTCTGCTCAGACATCGGACATGTTACTAAAAAATCGTTTGATACTTAATACATTTCTGATATTGCTTTTATACCTCCACAACGTGAAAGGATTATACAGAGGTCGCATGAAGAATATTATGAAATAGACTGTCGACGTAAAAAGAAGAAACAAAAGTAATTCGATGCAAACGCTGATTTATCCTATTTCGGCCAGGTGTTCTAGTCTATGAAATATTTTAGTCTACCTCATGTTAATCCAAAGAAAAGTATGATGATAATTTACATTACGTCGTCAGAAATCCATCATCATTAACAGTTGTATTAATTAAAGCGAACAGCCTGTTCCTATGCTCATTAGACGACAATAATTACAATACTGCACTATCGTAACAAGGCAAAGGTGACAACAATCAAAGTGTTCGAAGTTGAGAATTTGTCCTGTGAAAAGAAAACAGGAACCTTGTTCAATGAAGTTTTACGAGCATGACGTTGTACATTGCTGTCCCGGTTTATAGGACATGATAGCTGTCTTGCCCAGTCTATGATTATATCAGCTAAAGAAAATAAGGGGAAACCATGTCGTATAAACAGTACGCTTCTCCATTCAAATCACAAACAAGTGTTGCATGTCTGAGTTCATCGTCGTAGGCATAACCGCTATAATGTGATAAGACATAACGAGAACATTGCATGTACGTCAGTTATGTCTTTGTTCATGGGACTGAGGAGACTTTCGTGACAACGTCGCTGTCTCTCTCTCTTTCTATTCTTGATGTGTATTTTTCAATGGACTATTGATTTATTCAATTTAGAAACAATATGAAGTGCACATTTTTATCAAATTTCGAAATAAAATGGTGGTATTTTCCTGAATTTGATAACGATAAAATTCAAAACAAGTTACGTTAATAATAATTGTCATACTTTTGTTCTTTTATTTGCAAACAATATCAATATAAATTAATATTAATCTGTAGATAAATAAACTTATAAAGGGAAAGTATGGCTAATGGATACTGTTTAATTTACCAAAAGAATGGAAGTTTATAATTAATTTTACAAAACTAAAGAAATAGTATGCTTGTCACAGTATGAATCAAAGGATGGTTGGAATGCTACTTAAGGAGAACATAGAGACAACACGCAAAAAAATTATGATTCAATTAGATGATTAGGATGAATGAAAACAATTATTGCACAATAGTAAAAAGAAAACATAACTGAAGTTAAACCGTTCTTAAATATTATTTCTATTTTTAAAGTTCTGAAGAGCACTTTATGTTCACCGATACTACCGCACTGAATTATTATACAGTGATTAAAAACGCATTACAATCGCATGTTCGCTTCTTCACTAAAATGATACGCTCTCCAAAGGCTCCTTCAATGTCTTCCCTACTGTATAGTGAATTATAAGGTACTTCTTTTGAATGAACTCCCATGTCCCGACGCTTTCAGGACGTCCCGGCTTTGTCCGCCCTTGCGGCAGTATTCCCTCGCTTGCACAATCACCCGTTAGCAGTCTCGGACCAGCCTTAAAGGGTTTGAAGCGGCTACAAAACAAAACTCGATTTGAGTCATAATAAAATGTTGATGTGTACATTACACTGAGTGACTGTTACATGCAGTGCCTTCGTGCTCTGTTTTTATACAACTGCTCTGTTTTTTACAACTGTACAGACACGAGAATACAAATTATTGTTATATAATTTTTTAATAACAATAATGTAGGTTCAAAATCTTCATTGGAATTGATTTGTTTAATTTGTTAAAGTGTCTTAAAAATATTAAATAACATCATATTCACATATACATTTTTCGTTGAGTTAGAAAATGAGATCCCGTATAGAAGCCTTTAAAATATGACAATCACATTCCTCACCGAAAGAATTATGAAAACTTTTAATATATACTTCTTGGAGACACACTTACATTATCAGGACGGGTGCTCATGTCAGTTTTTGCGACAACCGTTTTTTTTTTTCATATATTGGTAACCCGAATCTTGTCCAAATTAAGCACTTTAACCAATTAAAGCACGCACGCAAACATAAATACATACATACATACACACACATACATACATACATACATACATACATACATACATACATACATACATACATACATACACAAACACATACATACATACATATATACATACATACATAATGTTACGTATATGTAATTTAATTACTTTTGTGTTAGGTTTAAATTTTTTTTTTTTTAATTTCATTGCATGTTATTGTAATGATAACTTTATTCACTGGAATTGGCATTTTTTTCAGAAAATTCAGTTCAGTTCTTCTTAGCCTGATTTAAAACGCAGTAGTGTTGCTACATTGTATTTTTAGCTGACCTAGTTCCTGACCTTGATTCAGATATTGGTAAACACAGAGTGAAAATCATTGGTCGTAATCAAGGTCATACATGGATTGCGTGTTCGCTCTATTTTTTATTATTGAATCTTATAGTAAGATTCGTTCAGTACAATCGATCCCGTAAATAGCCTACGTGCTAACTGACATATTATTTTACTGCTTTGTTCGGAATAAGTGATCACGTGACCCATCACGGGGTCTAAACTGCGTTTTAATTAAGGGTTAAAACAGATATTTTGTAGCGGATTTAGTCAGTTGTAATTTACACCTTCAGAGCTCAAGGTGTTTTTAATGTTCATGCCAGTTTGATTTAAAATTCTTCTATTTTTCGGATTTAATAATTTATATTCCCAGAAAAATACCAGTGATCATCAAATTCATGGACAAAGATATTTATTGAAAATTATTCGGAATTCTAAAGCTGGAATTGGTGATTCAACAACTAACTGTTGACACAACAGCACAGGACAGGTTATAGAGGACGTCATCGCCTTCCATATTGGAACTTCATCGGGATTCGAACTTTGATTTATTTAGAAACTTTTAGTGATAGGACTTATATTTTTAAATTCTAGGATAAACGTTTGGATTAGATTCACAAACCGTAAGTCCTTTTTCATATTTTTGCCTTGTTTTCAACAGAAATAAATTATTTTTTGTTAAAGTTTGGAAAACTTGTTGGCTTCACTCTTTACTTTGTCACTTTTGTACGAGCCTACACGTAACCATACATACATACATACATACATACATACATACATACGATGATTGCTTGATAGATAATAACTGATGAGAATCTTGGGGAAGAAGCAGCAATGGATATCATTAATTTTCAGTTTTGTTCTCGATACAAGGGACACAATTTAATATTATGTTTTAACGAAACGTTTGTTCATCTCTCAGCAAACACTCTTTTATTTCTTCTGCTTGAACCAGTTACTGGAAAAAATCTAATATCATTTAAGGTTTTCAAAGATATATTAAGGACACATTGCGTTTTAAATAATGCTTTATCTTAGGTTTTAAATTTAAATGAAATACCTTTTCAGGTAATAAAACGAACAGTTGATATTTGGTGGAGATGCATTACATATTACATTCTGTAGTTATGTAGCACCATTGGCTTTTTTTATTTTTTATTTTTTTTTGGCCTTGGATATGTTGTACCCTTTTTCGAGCTTTGTTTTTCACTTTTCAGCACCTTTTTATTTTCTTTTTTCTTTTTTATGATGCCGTCAGGTATGATTAATATGTATCAGTGTACTTCTGTCGGCAATGATTTATTTAAAGTTTGGAGAACAAACCGATATATAGAGAGTACGGTACTGATCTGGATAAGGTTAAATCCATCTTCATAATGCAATAGCTTCTTTTTATAACGGTAACTACGAATAAAAACCATTTTGATCTTCGGAGACTAAGTGCTACCAATAGTTACTTGGCTTTCACAACGGTCCGAACTAATAACAGTTGTTTGGGTTCTCCTTTTACAGTATTAAACAATGTCTTATAAAGGTAAAATTTACATTGATTGCGTTTTAATATGATACAAAAAAATTGCACGTCGGTTTCAGAGAATTTTTATTAATACTGATTATACTAACTTTTAAAGCAATCAAATGAAGGAAAGTTGTTTGTGCCTTAAAGGTTTAATATGATAATTTATTAAATTTTAGTTTATGCACAAATTAATGATCTTGAGTTATTGTAGCTGCACATTGCCAGTGATGCAATGGGGTTTGTCTGATAATGACCATTGAGGGAGGAACTGGTGGTGTGGTAAGATGATGTAATGTCAAATTATAAATCTTAGTCAGTGGCTAACACTTGAATAGGGGTTTTGTACATGTGCCTTGAAATTGAGAGGCAGACAGGGAATTATGCAAGAGACTGTTATTAACCTCTTACTTGCTGTGTTCATGAGACTTGTTGAAGAATCACTTGGAGGGACATGAGCAAAACTATTCCTATTGGTTGGCATCGGCAGCAGAATTCAAAGAGCCAACCAAATTAGATAATCTTACGTAACATTTTATGATCATATAGAGTACCATGTGATCAGTCACTTCTCCTGATTTTCAAAGGTACAGACAATGAATGTAGAATTTCACCTCTCTGGCTTTTCAAAGGTACAGACAATGAATGTAGAATTTCACCTCTCTGGCTTTTCAAAGGTACAGACTACGGATTTAGAGTCTCTGCATGAAACGTTTCTTATGGATGTGTGCTGGATTTGAATCTGGTGGTTTTCCATATCGTGCAAACAGACTTTCTGCTCATCTTCCTGATTTTGTGCCGTAACAGTCGAGTTGACCCTCTTGCTTGCCAGTAACGGCCAGTTATAACGTGACATTACCGGAGAATTGGTCTCTGCCAAACTTAGAACATTCTATTCGATATATTCATTTCAATATATTCTACAAAAAAAAAAAACTTGTTCTAGCCCTGCCTAGATTCACTCACAGCGCCATCCGTGTGGCTCTATTTAAGTCCATGTTTCTCCTTGTACTTCATGCATTCTTGCGGTTAGGGGGCATGACAGACAACCTGGCTGCGGAAACCCACTTCAGTTCTCTTGAGTTCAGATCAGTGACGTTGGTTTCACATTACAAACACTCCAAGGGTACCCCTTTTGCCTAAGTGACATATCCCAAACAGTACAAGACGAGTTCCCTGTCCATGTGCTGCGTCTCTATTTACAACTATCGGGGTGGCTTTTGGTACCACTCCTCCTTACCTATTGGGGGCATTTTCCCATAACTAAGCACGAGTTCAACCAACCCTTGCGCACATCGCTCGTGCAATGCAGTTTTAATCCTCATTTATTCAAAACTCAAACTTTTAGGACTAGGGCGGCATCAGGGTGCTAAGCATTGTCTATCAGACAGTACTATTCAGGTCTTGGGTAGGTACCAGTCATATCCCTGTGAGAAATGTATCTACCTGACCGATAAAATTTCCAGTTTGTAATTTTGTACTGACTTCAGGTCGTTTTGCATCACCACAGCACTTCCTACTGCCTGGTTCTGCTTGTCAATTCTCTTTTTTCAGGCCTTGTGGATGCACAGACCGATGCAGACGTCCACATCATAGGGAGCACTTCACTTCATATGGGTTCATGCAAGACATGACCATCTTACAACACGTCCTTCTTCCACTGGCGTTCTGTGACAGGGGAATACAAACATTTTTGGACAGTGTGTGCACAGCTCGGCAGTCTCGTCGGTGCATAGACTGATACAGCCGTCCACATCATATGGCACTGCACTTTATATACGTTTATTATTGTGCATAAGTAACAGATTACTGAAACAATTTTATACTAAGTAACAATATATAAGTTTACAAATAATTTCGTTCGTCATTTACTATTTAAAGATAAAAGATTTGTTTTATTTACAGCATATTACAGGCTCTGCTTTAATATTCTTACTGTTTGTTCAAATGATCAGGATCTTACGAAGCGTATAATCTTATTTACAAGACCTCAGTTCGGCGGATCTAGGAATATGTTGTGTAAGTTCATACTACAAGTGTATATAAGAATTTGCTTTTTGAGCCAGAAATAATTGATTTAAGAGAAAAAACAATCGGTAGAAAGGTGTATATAATGAATAAGTACTCTTACGCTCCAACAAGAGTTTCCCTTATATTATATTCATGCAAGAGAAGTTTTTGTTTCATTACTGACATAACATAAAGTGTTAAACGTTTGCACGTATTTTCAATTCATGCATATAATGTTCCAGGAATTAAAGTGACGATGAAGAGATATTGTTGTGACTTTAATAAGCTGAAGATGTACATCAAGATATATTTCCATGAAGGAATAAAACTTGATGCTTGGAGTTAACTGGCGCAAAACTTTCAGATCAGATTAAAAATGGTTAAAGTTTCTATCACAATTATGTATCACATTAAGTTGGAATTAAAACTCTTAAGTTTCTATGTTTTCCAGTGTTTTTATTGACGTGTTGAAATTCTTTTCTTTATTTTTGTCTGAGTTTAGATCGAGATTTAATATCTCTGGATATCATAGGAGACACAACAAGGGATTCAGTTAAACATAAGAAACGGATGGGATGTTTTTACTATATCAGGAAACAAATACTACGTCTACAAGAGATTCATATAACTAAAGAACACAAGATTTTTATCTTAAAATTTAATACTTATTGGATGTTATTTTCAGTGCATAAGAGACTATTACTGAAGGTGTCAATTTTTTTAAACACTCATTTGGATTACACAATATGAATGGATTAAGTACAAATTAAATGTGACATGACTGAAACATATTAATGAGAATTTAACGGATGATGGTAACATTTCCTAATGCATATATATATATATATATATATATATATATATATATATATATATATATATATATATATATATATATATATAATGAACCTCATTGTTGTGAAAATTTGAAGAAAATCTGTGATATTTGTACAATCATAGTAAGGTTTTATTGTAGTGATAGGAAATTGATATTTGACAATTAGGAGGATTTAGACAAATTAATAAGCAGTAAATAATACAAATGCAGTAAATAAGTTACATCTATCTTAGAAACATTAGAAATAAGCGATAGATATGATAGATATACGTTATAGGTCATTATCGAAATAAAATGTATGGTTGTATCATGAAATCAAGGACATTGTAAATATTGATTTATGTTTCAAGTAAAAGCAGCTGAGATTACGTATTGGATTTGCTCAGATTCAGCCTATTCTTATTCGTCGTGGGGAAATGGCGGAAGGAGGGCTTGATACCCCCAACAATTCTCTTGGGATTCCGGAGAAATACCAACACATATTTGGGTACGACGTTGCAAACCTCAACTCCTGCCTATAATGTGCAAAGTATGTTGCAGCTGGAGGAAATAAAGAAGGTAGAAAGGGAATGTGAGGCACTGGAGAGCCACATTCAGGGAAACCTTAGAAGTCTTAGAAATATCGCAGACACCATTGGGAATAGAAACTTTCAAAAGTCATTCGTGAGGCCAGCAACTTTTGATGGTCCCTAACCGTGAGAAGATTTTAGAGTTCATTTTGAATTTGTTGCTGAAATGAACAACTGAACTCAGGACCAACACGTTTCTGGCATAAAATTTACGAGGAAGTGCAGAGGCAGGAGTAGCTGATTTAGAGTCGTTGGAAAGTAAATGTATCCGGAATTGTCCAAAATTCTGAGCTGGATGTTTGGCTCAGAACATTATGAAAAATTGTTCAGGGTGAAACTTGAAAATATCACACCGAGGCGAGATTAGACTTTGTCAGAACTGACTCAGGTTGTAAAACGCTTACGCAGGAATAGGTACTAGACCTAGTAACAGTGCCCTCATATGCAATACTGCTACCAACCGTGAAAATCAAACAGAGGTATAAATTATTGATGGCAAAATCAAGGGTTAATGCAGACAATCACTGTATCCCTATTCGGGTGCTCGATCCGTCAAAATAATCAGTTAAGGTGTATGATAAATATGTGGCAGCACCGTGCGAGACTGTGACAGTTGATGGCGAAATCACTGTTTCCATATTCTCAGAGAAACATGGTGTCACGGCATCTTGCAGACTTGCTCGAACGGTCATCTAAACATCTGGATATCTCCTAGTGAATTGAGCTGGTTCATTTTCTTGTACAATTTCACCAGGTTTTTGCCCAAGATGAGACCGACCTGGTGAGAACAGACATAGTAAAACAAATCTCAGTCGACATCGAGAATGTAACACCTATTCATGAACGTCCTCGACGATTACTTCTTGCATTGCGTGGAGAAGTGAAAGACTATACTGAGAAATTTCTGACACAAGATGTGATTGAGCCATTCGTGAGCATCGCCCATTGTTCGTGTTCAAAAGAAGGACGGTTCGACGAGGTTTTGTGTCGATTAAAGAAAACTAAATCAAGTGACAAAAAGGACTCTTTCACCGTTTCCAGGATCGAGGACAAACTGGATGCTCTTTGCATGGTGGACATGGATCCCAAAGAGAGATCTAAGTCGGCATTTGTCACAGACTATGGTCTTTATCAGTTCAAGGTCATACCATTTGGCCTTTTTAATTCGCATGATTCTTTTTGAACTTTTGATGGGCCAAGTCATAGAAGACCTTTCTTGGAAGATAAGCCTGGTCTACATGGATAACGTCTTTGTGTTCGCCGCAGATTTCGAAACGATATATAAAACAGAGAAAGAGAAGAAGATATTAGACTTTAAGTAATTACAATATCAAAATGCCCATTGATAGCCACATGCATTACACACATAAATTACCATAACCATTGAGAGCCCCATGCATTAGGCATATCAATTACTATCACTGTTGATAGCCCCATGCATTAGACACATAAATGATTATACATTTTGAGATGCCCCTTCGTACATCGAAACGCTCCTTACTCAAACATCGCGAGATTGTTAAATTAAATAACCTGCACAAAAAGGCAGAGATGACATTCATATATTCAGGTAGGTTTGTCATTACTGATCATTTCTACTATTATTATGTGAAGTTGGGTGAATTAAAGCATGTTGTTTGTATTTCACTTGCAAGGTCGCGATTCAACCTCAAAGGCGTTTTGTATTTCCCGATCGATTCCAATACAACCAATTCATGCTCTGTTTACCAGAATACTTACACGTGAAAATCTTGTATATACACCGAGTCGTCGTTCAAACATTTAAGAAGAGACGCGAAGAGATAGGTAGATAGATGGACTTGTAAAGATTGATCCCGTAGAATAAACACAGGGATTAAAATGAGAGAGGTAAAAAAAAAGTCATTTGACAAGAACATTGCATCTACGAAATTTTGATGTATGAGGTTACATAGGTTACAACGTCTGGAACCAAGATTTCGACCTAAAAGCTCTCATTAAATAAGTAGACGAACTTTTTACATGTGCATTTTGGTTAACATATTTTGACATAGAAATGAAACAATTTATTTAAAGGTACATACTGTTGCTACATTATATTATTATGAAATATGCTTTATATGAAATAGGAATTTATTAAATTAACTTTTTAAATAATGGAGAAAACACCTAATATGTTTGTATTTACAGGTGTATTTCCGGGTTTGAAACTGAATATGTAAATTGCTATATATGTCGTCCTAACAAAATAAGTACAATGAAGAAATGTTGAAAAAACCAGTCTGGAATGTGTATCTTCTTTTGGTTATTGAATCAGTCTAACCCCTTGTAGCTTCAAGATCTGGAAAATCTAAAATCCTAATTTTTCAGGCCAGTAAGGTTACACATGTGGTTTGTCAGAAGTGAGGTGTTGTGATCTGATTAAACAAAAGACAGTAACACCAAAACACAGATTTTAATTTTATTAAGAAATTGTTGTGATCTTCTTTCTTGAAAATCTATTAGTGAAGAGAGTGTCGATCATAATGAAAAAGACCCTAGCTAAATAACAATCGGACTGCGGCATTAGTAGATATTAGTTTTCCTTTTCCAATAAGAGACTGGATAATTTGGAAATGGAGCAAAATGCACATTTCTCAATTCATAATACATGAATAGGAAATCTGAAACTAATAATAACGTTGAGAGTGTGACATCAGAAATTGATATCAGTGGTGGAATAAGATCAAAGGATTAAAGCCGTCCCTATGATAAACTGGAGAAAAAATTAAAAAATGAATGACACGTTTAGCAACAGAAGCTAAAGAGACAGTACTCTCTCTCTCTCTCTCTCTCTCTCTCTCTCTCTCTCTCTCTCTCTCTCTTCCAGATCACATGAAATCCATATTTGATGTTTTGGAGTCAATACGGCGGTGTCTACAGAAATGTGATTCAAACTAGAGTGAAAATAACTCCAGAGAGAGAAATAGTAAACCCCAATTTTCAAACAAATACTGGAATTAGAAGTAGTAGTGAACACGAAGATACATATGAAATAGTGGGAAGCAATAATCAGTCTAGAATGAAACCTCAACTGTATGATGATCAGTTTAATATTATTGGAGAATTGAATGACTGGGATTTTCATGCAAAATCCTTGTATTTTTCTAGCAGTCTTGCTGGTACTGCTAGCTCATTGCTTAAAGAAATTGAACCATAAAAAGGAAAGATTATTGCAATATGGTAAATGCGCTAAAGTCAAAATTTGGAACTATGAATAAAGCTCAAATACCATGCTATATGAAATCAAATGAAAGGAAAACCATGTGTTGTAGAACTGCCTGAACTGAAAGTGTTGAGATATCGTCAGAATCTAAAGTTATTGTAAACGAAAATCATATTAACTATTATGATGACTTTCTCTAAACCTTTCTCAACATTTGTGGAAAAGCTGAGTTACTACTAGGTTCATTGCATCCTAAAAACAAAATATAGTACCTCTCAGAACAGCAAATTTAGACGACCCAGTTCAACTGTATATACACACTTTTACTGCTGAATTACAACCAGTTCAAGTTGTAGACAGTATTAAAGTTGGGGTAATTAACAAGATGTGAAGGGTTGTGTTTAACAATTACCAGAAACCGAACAGAAATGTTTGAAATATCCTCTAAAAATGAAATTGAAAATGTAAATTAACTCTTGATGAAAACTTCAAAATATCTTTTCTGCATCATCCAATGATATATTCAATTTAACCTTGATAAAACATCAAATTGAAAAAAGAAATCCAAAACCTGTTAAAAGGTAATACCACTTATTAAAGGACAAGTCGTTGAAAATGAAATTAAGAAAATAGCAGAAAATGGAATTGTGGGACAATGTCGACAAAGCCCATGGAATGCTTCCGTTGTAGTGGTGACTAAATCTGATGGTTCTGGTGTGATATTTGACAATTAAATGACATCACTGTCAAATATTCTCAGTCGTGGCAAATAATATCTGTGTGCTTGATTATTTAGTTGGATCAAAATGGTGGTCTTGTTTGGATATGTAATCTGGATACTGGCATGTTGAAATTAAGGAAAACGATAGGCATAAAACTGTATTATCCATACCAGGAATGGAACAATGGCAACGGCGCAGATTAGCATTTGGACTCTGCATTACACTTGCGACTTTTCCCGTCTTCTCCAGATGGCATTTTCAGGTCTCTTGTGGAAAATAGTCATTTTGTACCTTGATGATATAATTTGCTATTCAAAACAATTCAAGATGATTTCACTAATATGGAAATAGTTTCATCATGACTGAAAATGCCAACTTGAAACTGAATAATAAGAAAGCAATTTGTTTCAAAAACAGGTCACATTTCCCGGTCATATCGTAAGGAAAACTAGCGTGGCAATAAAACTTATAATAAACTAGCGTGGCAATAAACACTTATAATAAACTAGCGTGGCAATACACACTTATAATAAACTAGCGTGGCAATAAACACTTATAAAAGCACAGCAGATCGATATTGACCAACTCCTTAAAATGTAAAATAAGTTAAAAGCTTCATTTCTTTGCCACTTTTCTGCAGAACATATGTTTGTCAATTTGCCACCTTTGCCAAACCTATACATGAATTTTCCGAAAGGGATCGAAAATTACTATGAACTGAGAAATGTCATCAGTTCTTCAAGGGTATAACACATGCACTGATAAATGCATCAATCGTGGCATTTCCAACTAAAAATAATGTGTTTATTTATATCATGAAACTTCATATATTGGTTAAGGAGCAGTACTCTGCCAAATTCAGAATGGAAAAGAAAAAACTAATGAGCTGCTGAAAGTATTACGTCACAAGACAAGAATTTCTTACAGTTGTAAACGTGCTCAAACAGATTCATCACTATCTTTATGGAACGAAGTTCACAAAGAGACTGTTCGTGGCAGTCTGAATGGTTGATATATTTCAAAATGGTAGAAGGTCAATTGTCTAGGTGGTTGACCTTTTTGGCTACGTAAGATTTTGAGATCACACCTAAAGCTGGTTGCTTGCACTCTAATGAACACGCTTTATCAAAACATCCACGTGTTGATATGAACTGTACATATTGTGAGAAATTTGAAAATTCTGTCGAAATTGAATCAAATAGAGAACGTGTATCTTGTATTCCTAACCTCCCAGATCAAAGAACTTCCATGTCTCTTCCACACCATGTAAAATCAAATAAAACTGAAATAAACAGAGAGGAATCTAAACGGGATATTTTCATATCACTTATCACAGTATTTTCACTATGTCTAGTCGCCACAGAATGAATATCTGTTTATTTGGTTCATGTTTACCATGTGTTCTGTGGCATTTGGATACTCGTCTTTAATAACAACACTCGAGTGAGAAATCACTCAGAGATTCCACATGATGAAGCAAAGAAAAACATGAATGCTGAGTGCAAATTGTAATCACTTGAAGAGTATTGGTGATAAACTAAGTTATGTTACAAAAGAAGTTAGGAAGAAACTCTCATCTTCTGACAGTAGCGTAAGTACAATGAGTACTATCACTTCCCAATTAGATGATACGGACAACTTGAGTATATCCAAAATATCTCATTTTAAAAATGATGATACAATTCTAAAGGGGATGGTAACATGTGAAAAAAAAATTCGGAATGGTCAGATTTTTCACATTACTGCCCTGAAATAAAATACTACTGGAAACAGGCCGATTCCTTTGAGTAGAAAATGATAACCTATATAAGAAATGAGAAAGTGATGATGGAAAGACAGTCGGCATACAAAATTGTTGCCCCATGATGCTTAAAAAGCTCCATACTGACACATTTACATAGCAGTGTCACTGCTGCACACCTATGACAGTGTCATATGAGTAGCTAAGACCCTACAAAATGTGCGACAGATTCCTTTGGTATGGGCTGAATACAGATGTTGAAAACTGGTGTAAGAATGTGATGTATGTGCCAATAGAACATCGTCCCTAAGAAAAGAAATGCAAAACAGTTAATTCATAATACTCTAGCTAAAGTTTGAATAAACCTTTTCGTTCACGCAGATGAAAGCAAAACTTTGAGTCAAATTTTTCAAAGAAATCTGTATAATATTAGGAATTGACAAAACACACACTTCTATTGCTAGACTCCAAAGTGATAGCATGATAGAGAGAGCCAATAGAACCATACTTAACATGCCTTCAGTATTTGCGTCCTATCGTCAAGATAATTGGGATGAATTCTTACTGATGGTGATGATGCCATACAGATCAGCAGTACATGAATCAACTAGAATCACTACCAGTATGATGACATTTGGTCGAGAAATAATCCTTCCATTTGAATTGGTACTTGTCAAGCCTGTCATAAATGAGAATGATAATGAAAAAATGTACAAGACAGATTACTCAAATAATCCAGTAAATATAATTAAAGAAGAACATGAGATTGCTAGAGAAAGACTTATTTTGTTTACTAAATGCATGAAATGAAATTATGACACAAAAATACATTTTAATAAATACAAAGAAGGCGATACATTGTGCTATTAAAATTCAATCAGACAAATTGGGTTAAGCTCAAAATTACAAAGACGGTGAAAAGGTCCATATCAAATCCTGAAGAATGTCAATAATGTATTATATAGATTTAATGGGTGACGTACACAAAAGCGAAAAGTGGTCCACCACGACAAATTGAGGTTATGAAAAGGTGTAAGCTTACCTCAATGGTTTCACTGTCTAGTGCAAAAATACAATTACAATTTCCTTTATACGTCAGAAAAGTAAATTTTTATACCACTTGATTAAAAAGGAACTCAGAATATGTAGATAATTGTATTAATAAAAATTATAAATAATGTTAGTAATATTCAAAATAGTTCGAAATAGTTTAAAAAATCTAATAGTTATATGAATAATATTTACTTGTAAGTAAATGTCATACTACTTACCGCAGAGTGATCTTACGGTGAGACTAACCTGGGTTTGAATCTTACCAGAACTGACTGCACTCATACACTGTATCCACCACATGAAGACTATATTTAGGTATAAGTTATCTTCTGAAAACAGACCATTAAAAATTTAGCTGAATGTTTTCAAGAGAAATGATTTGGAGAATATCATTTGAAACTGATTACGAATTGAAATTAGTGATACACTGATTTCATATGACACAGACTTAACTAGAAAAGGGCAACACAATAAAGTATCCTGGGGTTCGTGTCAACACAAAACTTTTGTACTGAGGACTGATGCGTGCGATAAGGAAGTAGAGGCGGTTTTGCTAAAGGAGCAAGAGGGGATAAAGTTACCTATTGCCTACGCAAGCAGGAAATTGTTGCCTCGTGAGCAAACCTGCTCCGTGATTGAAAAAGAGTGCTTGGCCCTGACGTGAGGAATAGGTGAATTCCACGAGTACCTTTTCTGGAGGGAATTTGTCCTTCAAACGGACCATCAGCCGCTTATGTATTTAAACAAAGTAAGCGTTGTCAACGCAAGATTGATGCGCTTGGCGTTTACTTTGCAGCCTTATCGTTTCCGAATCGAGACTATTCGAGGGTCGAAAAATGTCGGGGCCAATTTTTAAGTAGGGTATGATAGCAGATTTGTTTTACTATGAAATTCTAGTATTCGATATTCAACAACGAATACTTTCTGTAAATTAATGGGACTGCGATAGGCACTAAAATGGCACCTTCTTATGACAGTATTTTCATGGAAAGTTTAGAACATAAGCTTCTCAACGAAGTACCATATAGACCCCTAATCTGGTATAGATTCAGTGACGACATAAATTGGAAATGGATCGAAGCAGGAGACAATTTTGAAATATTTTTAGAATTCGCTAATTTAACGTTCACCTAAGATTAAATTTACGTCAGGATTATCAAACAAGTACAATATTTTTTGGATACTCAATCTACCCTTCTGGACTGGAACATAGAAACTGACCTATATCCTAAACCTACCGACTCACCAGTATCTTCTACCGACCAGCTGCCTCTCCCAATACGTAATAAAAAAATTTCCCGTACGGTATATGTGTTCGAACTAAACGTATATGCTGTAATCTCGCCAACTTCATACAGATAGTCGGAGAGCTCAAGAGGCACCTTAGAAGGAGAAGACACAGAAGAAGCTACATTGATAAACCAAAACTAGACACCTCCGCAGAGGAACACTCCTGGAATATAAAACAAAGAATACCAACAAGCGTGTCCCCTTCCTGCTAGCTTTTCACTCCGATGCCCCAGGCCTTCAATGGATCATATCCAAGCACTGGCACCATATTGAATCATTCAATGGCGTATTACAGCTAGTTCCGACGGTAGCGTAGCGTTGACCTAAACATCTCAAGGAAAACTTGGTATGTGCCATATTAACTTCAGATAAGACCAGTGATTCAGGCACATACTGTTGCAAACACAAGCATTGCCTAATTTTGCAAAGATATTTCCAAGACAAAATCTTTCTAAAGTTCGACAACGGGAGTTAACCACACGATCCGTCAAAAGTTAGGACGTCGAACCAATAATACAGTCTATCTTCTGACATGCGAGATCTGTGCTATTAAATATGATGGCTAAGCCATTAATTTCAGAAACCGAATGAATAATCACAAAAACCAAATTCGCAACATAGTGTAAGTCGCCAACCACTTCAGATCGAATTTATTTGAGTGCCTTCACATGTTACCGATTGAACCTAAACCGAGGTAGACAGAACGCACTCGTAAGGAACGATACAGGATACTACAATTGCAAAACGCATAGAAAGTTTGACCCCATTGAAAAATCTAACCTTCCCGTTGCAGTCTTTTCAAACTTAGTCAGTCTTCAGTCTTGCATCCGACACAAATTTTGTTCTAATGTCTATCCAAGTAATTAGTTTCTTATGATTTATAGTTCTTGTCCATTATCCCGACATACAATGGCCTATATAATTGAGTTATCGGTCTTATACAAGTGGTACATCGTTTGCAAATAGGTTTGTCTTTATCCTAAGTCATTTTTGAAATTTAACATTTAAATGATACAGTTATTTGTACACTGGTATCGTATTTCATTAATTGATAATTATAGTTGTGGGATGAGGGCGAGGGAGTGGGTAAAACGTGGGATGCCCCGAAAATATACCAAATCTTCTAGTTATTCCTTAGATACGAAAAATTCTTACTGACACCTCTACTGTATACTAGATTATTATATGCTCATTTTTTTCTCCGTTAACTTTACATTGTCAGAATCGTACAATATGTTACGATATTGCACTAGCGCGCAACTTCATACTCAACTCAAGTGTGCCCAATAGTGTATTAGGAACTACTTTGTAAACAAATCATGTACACTCATGTACATGTAGACGCTTTACGTTTTGGTTGATTAAATTTGTTTCTGAATGAACTAAAGCAGATGTTTCGTGGACTGCCACATACCAGCTGCTTTGGCACATTCCGCGTTAACTTTATTGATACAATGTTTCGGATTTAGGCTAACTATAGACGCCAGACAGGGTCCCTACAAATAACATGCAAGTGACAAGGCATAAACTGTCTTCTTTAGCTGGTGATAAGAATGGCAAAAAACATACTTACAGTTTTACATCCTGAATCTCCTCAAAATGTATTTTCTTAGTTCTGCAAATCCGAATTACATGAGCCATGTCATGGGTTCTCAAGCTTGATTACACATTTCGAAATTGTACTGTAATTTCGACTATATTAAAAGTGCAGTTACATCCTCCTTACTGCACTCAAAATGAAACAAACATTCCATAGCGTTTTTTCGATAATTGCAATTGAAGACTTCATATTTTTCCCACATTATGATTTCAAATATTCAATGACAGAATTGAAGAACATTTGCAGATGTCAACACGCTTCTCCCTCGCTTCTTCAATCCGATGTATTTCATGTATAATTGGCACAAATAAATCCAGTCCATAATCACGAAATGTCGTCGAATCGACAAAAATACAAAACTCTATTCATTCCAGATCAAGTGGAAAAGCTGTTGCAATGCGCATTCATTCACAATATGAATCCAAATTTCAATTTTAAGTAGACCAAAACGCCATTTTCTT
>JAECUM010022453.1:15000-34893 GCA_016617855.1 Megalonaias nervosa | reverse complement strand
AAGTATCAACAATATCTTATTAATGCGAGACGTAGATTTCGTTATCCAGGATATATAACGACCAGAAACGCCGATTACAAATACACGGCATTACCAACACATGAATCAGGTCCAGGTTGTCGAGTAATACATGACTCTGACTACATCGATGGGTCTGCATGTGGAATGGGAAAATCTGAAGCAGCTTGGAGATCGTTAAACGATAATCAATCCGTGCTCGCATTATCGTACAGAAAAACATTTACCGAGAAAATCAAATCCGATTATAATATTGAATCCTATATGGATATTGATGGCTGTATCAGATTCGATCCTGGAGATTCTCGTCGTGTTGTCGTGCAATGGGAATCTCTACATAGAGTTCGTGGAGTTCCGGACGTGATTATTGTAGACGAATGGCACGGAATCCGCAGACAACAATTCCACTCAACCAAACACAGCAAAGATCGATGGAATAAATTTCTTGGATTAGCAACGATATGCAAGCGGTTAATCGTTCTCGACGCAGATGCTAACGATGACGATCTAACATTATTCCGTGATAAGCTAATGCGATCGTCTATGAAATTTATCATTAACGATTACAAACCCGATCATGATAAGAAATTTTATATCGAGTATTCACACAAGAATAATCTAACCTCGCTTTTAGAACGATTAAAAAGAATCACTAGTGATTCTAATGACAAAATCGCCATATTCACGCACAACAAACAACATACCGATTACTCCGTTGAGGGTTTAGCTAAGCTCATTCAACATCTGGGATATCGTGTTAGATATTATCACGGAGATACAGACCCTGCTCAAAAGAAATCTGACTTCAGCGATATCAATCACGCTTTCGACAACATCGATGTTGTTATCAGCAACCACACACTCGAAGCTGGAGTCAGTATCGTCGATGATCGGTTCAAATTAATGTACATATTCTCGGAAGAATTAGGATCTGTTGAGGCAACTAAGCAGGCTATCCACAGATTCCGTTGCGTTAATGATAAATTTCATAGACGATCGCATTAGCTTATCACGGAATAATGTTAGATCGTCATCGTTAGCATCTGCGTCGAGAACGATTAACCGCTTGCATATCGTTGCTAATCCAAGAAATTTATTCCATCGATCTTTGCTGTGTTTGGTTGAGTGGAATTGTTGTCTGCGGATTCCGTGCCATTCGTCTACAATAATCACGTCCGGAACTCCACGAACTCTATGTAGAGATTCCCATTGCACGACAACACGACGAGAATCTCCAGGATCGAATCTGATACAGCCATCAATATCCATATAGGATTCAATATTATAATCGGATTTGATTTTCTCGGTAAATGTTTTTCTGTACGATAATGCCAGCACGGATTGATTATCGTTTAACGATCTCCAAACTGCTTCAGATTTTCTCATTCCACATGCAGACCCATCGATGTAGTCAGAGTCATGTATTACTCGACAACCTGGACCTGATTCATGTGTTGGTAATGCCGTGTATTTGTAATCGGCGTTTCTGGTCGTTATATATCCTGGATAACGAAATCTACGTCTCGCATTAATAAGATATTGTTGATACTTCTTGTTTTGTTTGGTATCCGATTCAGCGGAGATGATTTTATCATCAGTCATTCCAGAAACGATTATGGGTAGGTGTAATTGTTTTCCAGTTGATCTAGGACAGCAGATCGAATAATAACCATCGTTGATATACACGAGACAGTTATCGCACTTCTCCTCGATATAACCATATATCTGGTTATATCCATGTCGTCGTTCGCAGATGTTACACCTATGTCCAGGCTCTCTCGATATAATAAATCTATTTCCGGTAACATTAACGACACTGATGAGCTGATCGGATCTGCCAGTAAGCAACGTGGATATACTAACTATATCCGCTGGTGGAATTTCATCGCAAATGATTATACCATTGGATGTATCGTTTGTAGGGGTTTTAATCTCAACACGATAAGGTTGAATAGAGGTCGGGCAGACGAGTAACTCACTGGCAAAGAAACTCTGTTTCTGGAGTCTCTCAAAATAATCGTTATTCGATATTAGTTTTTTACATAACGCACCCGGTTTGTGTGATCGCGTGTTGTTCAGCTTAATACTATGAAGACCAGCTTGACGATCGACATTCCAGTAGGGGTTCTTTTCGTTACCAGCACGATCAGTTAAGTATCGTTGTTGATCGAATAATATCGGTTTTGATTTAACGAGGACGTGATAGCCGCTGTTAGTTTCAGACAAGAACACCTTTTCACGATCACAAGAACATAATGTAGAGAAGTAGTCGATGATGTCATCGGTATTAATTCGTTCATCTGTTTGTTCGATGTCAATCCGATCACTATCAAAATACTTGATTGATCTATGCACGTATTTTGTATCGAGATCGAAGATCGGATATCTGAGTCTGAATTTTGGGATAATTTCGGTTACCGAAGATTTATTAATGAAGTTACTAGCAAACTTATCAAATTCATCATCGTCTGAGAACACGTAGAATTTATTGCGTTCTTGAATAATTATTCCCCGCTTGTAGATATCGTCGAGGTTGATTTTATCATCATCGCCGTCTAGTTCATAATACACGTTTAAACTCTCGATGGCGTCATATTTTGTTTTATAAAACCTAACATCTTCGATGGACGTTAATTTCCACGAATTATTTTTGAATGATGTTGTATGTTCTGTCATATCTATGATTATATAATATACAGAATATACTTCTAATTGAAAAATAATTAAAACATTATTATTATATAGTAATGCCATTTCAGACAGGACCAAATAATTGTCGTTGGATAGTTCAAGGATCGACTAGGACATGCGGGAAGTCGTGCCGAGAAGAATATTGCGGCCATCACAGCCATATGATCAGAACAGGATCGAGAGGAAATAGGCCATGTCTGCGATGTGGTAATGGAGTGCGGGGAGCGATTCAAATATGTACAGCGTGTGGTGGTAATAGATATAGAGTGATGTTGATTTATTATGATAAGAGAAAACCGAAGTATATGTCTCATAAAGACGCTCCACCAACAGCGCTTGAATATGTAAATAAATATTTGTTGAGAGACTCTGTCTCTAACGAAGTTTCTGACGTTGTATCTAGAAACGAAGTTTATGACGATGATTCTATCGCGGTCATCTCTGATTCTGAAATCGATGATTTTAAAGATGTTGATGTGGCGCGATACAATCATGATATTATTAATCTGATGGTAGAAACAAAGTTTCTGTTAACATGATGCAGATTCATCCATTATTCATTATATTATTATAAGAAAATGGATGAATCTGCATCATTGATATAATGTTGATTTTATTAATCTGATGGTTTATTATCTGAAGAATCATCAGTGACTCTATCATAATGGTATTTTGTTGTACATTTTTTTTTCTGTATCGAGATGTAAGTCTGGGGAGAGCATTTTAATATTTTACAGATACTTCTTATTCGCCTCGCTTCATCCATTTTTATATACTCTTCGGATAACTGCTTTTCTTTCTGCTCTCGTTGATTTATTATTTTTTGATCTTCTTCAGGATCGATAACTGCAGGAAGTACTTTAAAGTAATTGTGCAAATACTCACGAGCGGTTGGAGGATTGTCTTTGATGGAACCTCGCAGTAGATTTCTGTGTTGATAATAATGTATTAATGCACTATATCTGTTACCGCCACATTTGGCGCATATAACAGCTCGAGACGCCAATCCGCATTTGAGACAGATTTGCAAACCAGGAGATTTTTTTAATGACCGATTATGCTGAGAACAGTATTTTCCATGACATCTTTTATTGCAGACTGTAGAAGTCTTTAACAACCAGGCACAATTGTTCATTATACTATTTACTATGTTTGTTTGTTTAATTGTTTGAAAACTCCATTATATATCGGCGAGTCAACGATGAATGCCATAGCAGCAGTGGGGCTGAACCGACGAAGCGTTATATCTGTATTTTTTATATTTGTATTATACATGTATAAATGTTAAGTTTTATTCTGTTTTATTATATTTGTATTATACACATAGTCGCTATACACGTGTAGAGGCAAAAAACATATGTGTAGAGGCAAGATATACGTGTAGAAGCAAAAAAAACATATAATACAAGCAGAAAAGCATGTTCGTACTCCAAGTGGTCTGTTCAGCTCTACTGCTGCTGAAGGAGATGCTCAAATCTTTTCTGAAGAAGCTAGATATGGTGTTGTTGCTGGTGTTTTTAAAGATGCTGCAAATGATTTTGGAAATAAAAAACTTGGTAAGTCAGGAAAGAAATTTAAACTGTATTTGATGGTCATGATAGACTTCGCTTAGAGAGAGCCGTAAAAGCAAACACAGGAACCGGTGTAAAAATATATACATCAATTACCGAAATGATAGGCAGATTAATGCTGTTGATATCGTCAAAGGAAGCTGGAAATGTTGGCGCTGAAATTGATAATGAAATTATTGACATACTTGATCATTTAAGATCGGAAAATTTATTAACATCTGACGAGTACGAAACGTTACACCGCGACTTAATTTTGTAAAACTATAGTAAATAACAATGTCAACAACATTATTACTAGACTCTAGTACAGCCGCTAAAGATAGCGCAAATTTTTCAGTAAATTATATTCCGCCAATACAACTTGATACTGAAAAACATTATGAAATTGGACTAATTTCATGTACATGTTGGCATTCCATGGCTAACGTAAAAACTGGAGTAAACGATAAATTTGATTTTACTTTAGCTCCAGCTGCAAGACCTACATGGAAATCAGTTAAAATTCCGCAAGGAGCCTACAACGTAAGTGACTTAAATAAGACGATACGCGAATTAATAACGAAAAATGGAGGAGTTTCAGACAATATTGAACTGGTACCGAATTATAACACATTACGCGCTAGAATAACATTAAAAAATAATTTGATAATAGATTTTTCATCATCAACAAGCATAGCGTCGCTGATTGAGTTCACTCACAAACAATACGGATCAACCACAGAACAAGCCATAACGTATGACGATGAACTGCCGGTAAATATAACTGACGTAAACACAATATTAATAAATTGCTCTATTGTTTCTGGATCTTACTCAGCCCAGGCAGTAAAGGGCAAACAATATATAGTTGTTCGCCAGAAGTTCCACCAGGATCGCTCATGCAAATTAGTCCACGGCAAGTTATTTATTATCCGCTAAATGTTGAAACTCAAATAACAGCAATAAATAGGCAGTTGACAGATCAATCTGGACGACAGCTGGATCTGAATAACGAGGTTGTTACTTATTATTTACACCTACGCGCGATCACTTCGTGATTGGCAATCAACTTCGGTTTTATACAACCTCAGATATAATGAAACAAAAAAAAATTACCGAAGAAAAATAGTTGGTGGATTTTTGGGAAATATATTTACTAAAATTATTGAAAATGCTCCGGGAATCGCACGTAAAATTGCACCAATTGCACTTGACGCAGGTAAAGCTTTTGCAATTGGAGCTGCATCTGCCGCTGAAACTGCGGTGGGACAAAAAATAGCTGATAAAATTAAAGGCTAGAAACCACCGTCTACATCTGAGATACAACAAGTTATATCAGAAATCGCTCCAACAAAAGAAACTCAACTTACTATGATAACAACAACAAAAAAACTTTTATCACCAAAGGGCGAGCAGATTATACAAAAATTAATATCTAAAGTAACAGCGCCGCAATAAAATTTTATATAATCTAATAAATAAAAAATGTCTGTTAAAAATTATCTCAATTTAGCAGAAACTTATGACATCGATGACACTGTAACAGAATTTGAGTATGTTGAGTATCTTGATGAAAATTCTAATGAACCAAATAAAGCTGGTATTAGAACATTTAATACTCGAGACGAAGATGTGTTTCTACTGCCACACAAAGCAATGTTGGAAGTTTGCGGTCAGATTATGACAGTGGCCAATCCACCTGTTGCAATTGCAGCTAACGCAGAAGTAGCTCTTATAAATGATGGTTGGTGTTTATTTAAAAGTGCTAGATATCAGCTGGCCAATCAAACTGTCAAAGATAGTTCAAGTCACTTACAAGTTGCAAGTACAATCTTAAATATTATTTCGTTTTCCGACGATTACTCCAGATCGACTGCAACTAATATGATGTGGTTTAAAGATACTGGAACTGGTGGTTTAGCCGTATCAAATGAACTTTTCTCCAAAGGTGTTTTGGAACGCGGAGCTGATGCCGCTGCAGATTTTCCAATTGTAAGAAATTTTCTTATTGCTAATGCTAACAATTTTGGTATAGCCGCACCAGATGCAGCCGCTAAACAAGTTGCTACAAGAGTTTCTCTTACTGCTGCTTGCAATAATCTTGGTATAACACCACCAGAAGCAGCTGCAGACGGTGTTGCAATGTTAGATTTAGTTAATAAAGCAATTAGCGTAAAAAATCCACGTTACAATAAAGGTTATACCAGAAGAAAGGCACTTGCACCAGGATCACGTCAAATTACAATGATGCTGCCGTTAAATACAATATTTGGATTTTGTCGCGATTACAATAAAGTATTTCGTGGAGTTAAACATACACTTATTTTAGACCGAGCAGAACAGAATGACTGCCTGTTTAGGTCAGGCGGGGCTTATGTACAGTTTATCATAAACAAAATTGCGCTGTGGATGCCACGAATAACACCATCAGTCACTAAAATGTCAGAATTAAACAGTATACTTGACAAACATATAAACAGAATTTATTTTCAGCAACATAAAATATATCAAACAGCAGTTCCAAATACTACCGACTACACATGGCGAGTTACAACAACATCAAGTGAACAACTGCCGAGGCAATTATTTGTTGTATTTCAACAGCAAGCGTGACGTGGGAACCAACAACAAAATAATGCAATATTTGATAATGCTGATGTGAGACGAATATATGCTAGACTAAATTCTAAGCAGTAGATGACGCTAATAAAAATGTTACTAGACCTTACATGTATCTGCTCGACGCAGTGCAAAATATCAGGATGTTGAAGACGGATCTCAGATATCAGTAGAAGAATTTCGTACACTTTATCCGATATTTTATTTTGATGTTAGTAAACATAGCGAGCGAGCTGTCGACTCAACAGCTGATATTGAAATTACTTGGACATTAGGAGCAGTTCCAGATCCAGCAGCACAGTTATATGTGTACGCGCTAGTGATCAGCGACAGATTTATTACGATTGATTCTGTTGGAGGCAAAATGACAGTACAAGTTTAATCTGTAACTTTAATATAAGATGACAAAATATATTGTAAAAGAAATATATTTCACTGATGGTCAAGTTAAAAAATGAGCAGCTGCTGTTGCAAAGCAGATGCAGGTATCATTAAAAATCAACCCTAACATTTCCAAGGGTATTTTAACAAAATTTATGTTAACCAAAAAACAAGTGAACAGGTATGATCGCGGCAAACCTTTTGTTTTAAATTTAAGTGCCGCACAAATAACAGCGATGGCAAAACAAGGTGGTTTCTTTGGTCCGGCACTATCAGTAATAGCCAGAACGTTATTATCTAAAATTTTGCCGGTGTTAGGTACATTAGGACTAGCAGCAGCGTCTGGAGCAATATCTGGCGCAACGGAAAAAGCAGTTGAAGGTCATGGTATAATTTAGTATAAAGAAACTTTCAGTTTAATTTTATGTGACTGATAAATATAATGCCACGACGAAGAAAAGCAACAACGAAAAAAAAGACACCGCGACGTCGAAGAACAACCAAAGGAGGATTTATTCCAATAGCTCCACTTTTAGCGGGACTAGCGGCAAGTCTACTACCAAATCTGCTGGGAATAGGACGAGGACTAACATTGCCAGGAACACGGCCTCCCCGCTAAGTAACTTTGATATACTAGATAAACTAAAAAATGTAAAAAAAATTTCCACGGAGTTTATTCTAAAGACGAGCTTATTAACATCACAGGTGGTTCGTGTGTGATAAATATACAAGATTTCAACGACGGATCTGGTACACATTGGGTAGCAGTTTATGACAACAATTATTTTGACTCATTTGGACTTCCACCAAGTGACGCGATAAAAAAATATATAAACAAAAAATATAAAATAATCTATTATTCATCCAATCAACTTCAACCTGTTGGAACTTCTGCTTGTGGATATTATTGCGCGATGTTTATAAAACAGATGAATAAAAATCCAGATTTTTTAAAATTTATTTTACAGTTTGACAAGCAACCTTCTCACGCCAATGATGAGATTGCAATAAGTTTTATCTAAATTGCAAATATATAATGTCAACATATTGTCTTAAATGTAAAACTAAAACAGAAAATATCAATGAAACAACAGAAAAAACAAAGAACAACAGGACGATGCTAAAAAGTATTTGCGCAATCTGCGGAAAAAGAAAAAGTATGTTTTTAAAGAAATTATCCCCAGCGATAAAATCGTTGGGTGCTGGTTGCCCTGACATTAATAGGGACGTTATTTTAGTAGACGACTGAAAGTTATTATTGCAAATTTGAAAATAAAATATATTTTAAATCTGAAAATATAGAATGAGATGTAAGTGTGATTCTGACAGAAATCTCTGTCTTGAGCAAAATAAAATTGTCACATACTGTCAGCAATGCAACAAGAGAGAAATAATAGGTACAGGTATGGACATACATAAAGTAATTGGCAAATTGCCGAAACCAAAAGGCGGGTGGACACTACCGGGCCATAAATATACTGGACCTTATAATCCTCTTGATAAACAACTTGACGAAAACGATAATCCATTACCAGGACAAGAACCTTACAATAAAGTTGATGAGATAGCAATGCGCCACGACATTTGTTATCGTGATATAGAACGTCCTGATAACGCTCGTGTAGAAAACTCAAAATCAGACTGTGATAAAGTAATGTTAGACGAACTTCGTGATATGAAACCGAAAGGATTTAGAGAAAGGGTTGACCGAAAGTTAGTGCATGGTTTTATTGGAGCAAAATATAAATTGGGACTCGGAAAGGAATTCTATGATGATAAGGCAGCTGAATTACACAAACCTAAAAAAATATAGTTTACGCGACGTAAAGTTGTTGCAAATGCCGTTGACGATATCTGGGCAATAGATTTAGTTGATGTGTCAAATCTAGCTGAATTTATCGTTGGAGCTGACGGCTCTCCAAAGAAATACTTGTTTAACGTTGTAGATGTTTTTAGTAAATATGCTTTTAGTGTGCCAGTTTCAGATAAGACAGGAACGTCAATAACTGACGCGCTAGAACAAATAATAACAACTGCAGAAAGAAAACCAAATAGAATCTGGACTGATCACGGAGCAGAATTTTTTCATAAAATATTTGAGCGATTTTTGCTCCAAAATAATATCAAAAAGTATGTTGCAGGAAACGAAGGTACAAGCTTTGTCGTCGAGCGATTTAATCGCACGCTAAACGAAAAAATACACAAATATTTGACAGCTAAAAATACAAATAAATATATTGACAATTTACGAACATTGTTGACGAATACAATAACACGAAACATCGAACCATTGAAATGTCGCCAAATAACACAATTAAAAATCCAATATTAGCAAATGAAAACATGTATCGCAGACATACATTTAAAGTGGGTGATAAAGTTAGAATTTCTTTAACGAAAAAAAAACATTTGAGAAAGGATTTACCCCAAACTAGAGCGAAGAAGTTTTAGTTGTTGATAAAGTACTTTTAACAATACCTGTAACATAAGCTCTGAAGGATTTATTGGGTGAACCTATAACTGGTAGTTTTTACGAGCAGGAACTTCAGAAAACTTCCAAAGATATATTTGTTATTGAAAAAGTTATCCGAAAACTCGGTGATAAAAATTTAGTTAAATGGAGAGGATACAGCGATAAATTTAATAGCTGGGTGCTAACTAAGTCGATGCAAAATTATTTGTAATATTATAATAAATTTGTTCGTATCTTACAAGTACAGATTTACATTTGATAGTTTTACATAACGAAATTAAATGTAATTTTCTTGTATTATCAACTGGCATCAGATTAAATATTTTAACACAAATAGAATCATGTTTTATATTTCTTTGATGGCCAGTTATTTTTACACCAAGAAAAGGTTTGATAAACTGCCAAAATATTTGTTGTTCGGTAATAGTAAAATTAAATTTTATTATTTTTTAGCGATATGATACTTAACATTATATCGTCCAGTTGTCGGTCTGCTGTAATTTTTTCTGTCAGCGACAGTAACTACTTCATCGTCAGATTCGTTGTTGTACAAAATATCATCTTCGCTATAGCTAGAAAATTTGTCTATATCTCCAGAGATAAAATTGTCGTTAGTGATTGTGTTTTTGGCGACTTTGTCGTTGGCGACATAATTTTCCGCGTATATATCAGCAAGTCGTTTCATTAAATCCATATTATAACATACTTTTATCTAATTATAAATGATAATGTCTAGCGAAAATCTCCTGATGTAAAATATCATCAAAAAGTTAATATATTAAATTACAATAAACTAGCCGAAGCAGTTCGAAAATGTCTGTCAGGTTATAGTGCATATTCTGTTGATGTGATTGTAATGCCTGGCGAAAATGATAGAATATTACTAACAGCAGCAGAAAAAAATAAACTTAATGATAGTGCTTTTATAACATTAAAATTTGATCGCGATGATGTTTGATGTTTGCTCATAGCTGTCTTACTTAGACAGAATTACGAAATAAAATTAATCATCATATCTGAAACTAAATCTATCAAATGTTGACGTTGACGTTGTTGATTTACGTACGCCATCAGCCACATCTTTTACTCGCTGTGGATGAATTTTATGATATTTCCCAGCAGAATAAATTGATCTAAATTTCATTTCTTTTTCAGTCTCCAGATTTACTGATATAATTGATCTTTTAGAAATTTTTTAAATTGGAACCATCATAACCGGCTCCTCTTCTGGTGTTTTCTTTTTCTGTTACCAAATCTAAATTTTCAATGCAATTGTCTGTTTTAATTTTTTTAAGATGATCAATAACTAAATTATTTAAAATAGCACCGTTAAAAATTTCAAACACAAATCTGTGACTGTAATAGCAAACTTTATCAGTTTTAGTTCCACGTACCATCACATGTAAATATCCATCTCTATTCAAATTTCCAACAACTTTTTTCGTTTCTCTTCTTCGAATAATACCCCGATCATTAGCTTCATATAGATCAAATACTGGATGTGGTTGAAATTCGTTTTGTAATGCTAAATTTTCAATATTGTCATCATTTATTGAATTATTTACACTATAAACTCGTTGTCCAGCTGGGATATCATCACAGAACAAAGTATAAACAAAATCTTTTCTAAACATTTCAGTCATATCTGTATCATCACCTTTCACTGAAATTATCATCCCAGCTGGTGTTGGTCTACCAATAGATTTTTTAGATTTTATGTTAATAACCGAACCTAATGCATTTCCAGCATATAAGTTATACTTCGGATGAACATGGTATGATTCTTGCTCCTCCGCTGTCAATCTGATATATCTCTGATATATCTCAAAATTTCTGTCATTATACTATAAGGCTTTTATATCTCTAATTGATTTTTCAACTGACGTGCGGTGAGTTATCGATCGAACAATCAATTAGAGATATAAAAATACTATATATAATACAATGTTAAAATTGAGTGATATTGCTAAAAGGAGCATTATCAAAGCAGAAAAAATTGCTACAGCATTTTCCGGATACGACAACAGTTACAAATTTGATAATCAAAATGTTTTAGCAAATTTTAACTCTACAAATTTATATCATCTTTTGCAACCAGTTATAGTTCAAGAACTTGCAGCTCACAAAAGTATCAAACTAATAGTACAGTATCATATGATTTTATCAAAATTACATGTAATCGAAAAAGATATACTTGATATAATTTTTGAAAATACAAGTTTCGACAGCGAAATTTCGAACCATATCTAACAGCTAAATCACGAAAAATATTAACTGGAACAAATATTACCACAGTCGCCGATGAAATACACCAAGAAATAAATAAAAAATTGGAGGAATTTACTTCATCTGGGTCAGGTTGGAAATTTGAAATGATAAAGGAAGTTTTAATTCACACGGCAAAATATAACATACTGCGAGGTAGTTCTTACGTTGATCTCCCTAAAAAAATTAAAAACAAAAAATGCTGTATAAATGTCAAAAACAACGACGATCAATGTTTTCGTTGGTCAATTTTGTCGGAGAGACATCCTCAGAGTGACCACAGTGACCGAATTGAAAAGTATTTGCCATACAAAGACGAACTAGATTTTAACGGAATAACTTTTCCAGTGGCAGAAAATCAGATACCAAAGTTTGAAAAACAAAACAATATTTCAGTAAATGTTTTCGGACTAGATGAGCGAGAAAATGTTTACCCAAGATATATTTCAGAGACTGCTACACAAAAGACAATAAATTTATTATTTTATCGAGGACATTACGTTTGGATAAAAAACTTTAACGGCTTAGTTGGCGGACAGTATAATAAAAATAAAAAGAAGAAATATTTCTGTTACAAATGTTTGCAGGGTTTTTCTAAGAATGAGAAACTACAGGAACATCTTAAATACTGTGTCAACGTTCAAAGAATAACTATGCCAAGCGAAAAAGAAAAAGTCTTAAAATTTAAAAATTATGATCATGAGCTAAATATATCTTTCGTTATTTATGCGGATTTCGAGTGTTTACTTGTTCCAGTGGTTGGCGCAGAAAATGATCCTAATAAATCAAGTACTAGAAAAATACAGCAACATGTTCCTTGCGGAGTAGCTCATAAAATAGTTTGTTGCGTCGACGATAAGTTTTCATGTCCGGTTAAGTTATATAGATGTAAAGATAGTGAATCTGAAAGTCCGGCGGTATGATTGCTAAAAAATCTTATAGATGATGTTAATAAAATTTCTAACAAATTATTTAAGACAGCTCCAATGAAAATAACGTCTAAACAACAACTTGAGTTTGATGAAGCAATTGATTGTCATATTTGCGAGGAGTTATTGGTAGACTCAAACGGAGTCCGTGATAAAGTGCGCGATCACTGTCATCTAACTGGCCAGTATCGTGGGGCAGCTCATAATAATTGTAATTTAAAATTTCACGCACCAAAGTTTATACCTGTCGTTTTACATAACTTTCGCGGCTATGATAGTCATATCATTGTAGAAGCTTTTAGCAATGAGGAAATTAAATCTAAACTAAAACTAAATAATAAGATAAAATGTATACCGAATAATTTTGAAAAGTATATGTCAGTTACTCTCGGAAAATTACGTTTTATTGACAGCATGCAATTTACATTAGCATCATTAGAAGATCTTGTAGAAAATGCTGTAAAAGCTGGTAGCACTTTTAATAATCTGCAAAGTTGCTTTGGAGATAAATTTAATCTACTGACAAGAAAAGGATTGTTTCCGTATGAACATCTCGATGACTGGAGTAAATTTAATGAAACGTCTCTGCCTGGCAAAGATAAATTTTACTCACAACTCAAAAATGAAGATATTACAGATGACGAATACAAATATGCACAAGAAATTTGGAATAAATTTAGTTGTAAAACATTTGGTGATTATCATGATTTATATTTGAAAACAGATGTATTACTACTAGCAGATGTTTTTTGAAAGTTTTCGTCGTGTAAGCTATGGTAATTATGGTTTATATCCCTGCTGGTATTATTTTGCTCCCGGACTGTCGTGGGACGCCCTACTAAAAAATAAGCAAAATAGAACTGGATCTCTTAACAGATGTCGATATGTTTAATTTTATTGAAAAAGGTATCAGAGGCGGAATTAGTGTTATAACAAAAAAATATGCAGTAGCTAATAATAAATATCTAAAACATTATGATAAAAATCTCCCGTCAGGTTATAATATTTATCTAGATTGTGTCAATTTGTATGGGTATGCAATGTCAGAGCCAATGCCGTACGGTAGATTTCATTGGATAACCCCAGATCAATTTCTTAAAGAAACTGAAAAAGATTTATCAAAACATATTTCATACTTTGTTGAAGTTGATCTAGATTATCCTAGCTCGTTACATGATCTACACAACGACTACCCATTTTGTGCAGAATCGGTGATGATAGATTATAGTTTACTATCACCTGAACAACGAGCCATGACAACAGCAAAAATTCGATTGTTGATAAGCTAGTTCCAAATTTGCTAAATAAAAGAAATTACATGATACATTACAAAAATTTAAAACAAGCAGTAGATGCTGGACTAATTCTGAGAAAAGTCCATTGTGTGCTAAAGTTTAATCAGTCTAGGTGGATGTCAAATTATATTGACTTAAATACCAAACGTCGTGCTGTGGCTAAGACCGACTTTGAGAAAAACTTTTTTAAGTTAATGAATAACTCACCTTTTGGAAAGACAATGGAGAACATTAGAAAGCGAGTAAATCTTGAAATTGTTAATGATATAAATCGTAGAAATAAATTAGTTAACGATGACGGTTTTGTTAGCATGAAAATATTTAATGAAAATCTTGTTGCAATACAACGACGAGAGACAAATTTAAAGTTAAATAAACCAATATATGTTGATACAGCTGTACATGATATATCAAAGTGGCTGATGTATGATTTTCACTATAATTTTACCAAAAAGCAGTGGTCAGATTCGGAGTTGTTATTTACTGATACAGATTCGCTAGTTTATAATATAAAATGTGAAGATGTCTATGAGGATATTTATAACAATAAAAATTTATTTGATTTATCAGATTATCCGACTAGTAGTGGATTTAATGATAATACGAATAAAAAAGTTATTGGTAAATTTAAGGACGAATTTATGTTTGTGCCGGTGAGAGAGTTTGTTGGACTTCGAAGTAAAATGTATGCCGTAATTCTCGACGATAATAAACTGAAAAAGAAAGCGAAAGGTATTCCTCGCGGATACGTAAAGAAATGTATGAAATTTAATGATTTTAAATCAGCACTAAATAATAATGTCAGTTTTATTAAGACAAATGTCATTAGAACGAATCTTCATAAGCTTGAAACTGATACGATTATTAAACGTGGACTTAGCAATTTTGATGATAAAAGATATTGTAAAGACGGAATTAATACTTTAGCACTTGGTCATTATAGAAGGGAGATAATACCGTTCCAGCTTGTTTAAAATCGTATCTGGATTATCGAACATAGATTGGTTCGAATGCACTTTATGTCTGTATTGATTTTCAGACTGTCTGTAATAAAGCGCTGCTGGTGATTTCCGGGTTTATTAGTGAGTTCGTTTTGTCTGTTAAGTGATTTCCAGGTGTATTAGTCTGTCTGTCTGTTTCTAAAGCCGTACTGAAACAGAATTCCCTGAATCTTTTCAGGCTTGGTAAAAACCCACCTATTGATTTTCAGACCTGCCTATAATGTACACAGCCGCTATATTACACGTAAAGGATGATATTGACCATGAAAATGTCTCTGCCTACAATGTAAACAGCCCTGTCGTTTTTTTTTTCTGTATAAATACACAGCCGCTTCGTTTTTCTGTACAATATATTTTAGATTTCGCGATTAAACACACACAAATACACATACACATATATATGTATATTTTCAGAATCATTCTCACAGGTAACTGGTAAGTATATAGTAATTTCTCGAATATATACATGTAACCGAATTTCATCGCTCAGTGCAGGAAGGTTGGATTTTCGTACTGAAGGTCTGTGGTTCGATTCCCATCACTGGCATATGTCGGTGGGTATGGTCCTGGGCTACCAAAAAATTTTTAAAAGATGGGGGTTTAATTTGGTGGGGAGTTATATGAAACCACAATTCCTAGACAGTCCTCTGAATCTCTAAAGTTTCGTTTCGTTTAGTGATTCGCTGGGGGATGTGTCTATGCAAGGAGCCCCCTAAAATAACCAGTAGCATGCGTGAGCTCTCTATCTCATCTGAAGGGTACCCCAGAAAGAAATGGTTGCGTTAAACGAACTTTTCATCGATGAAGTTAAGTGCATATTGACGCCATTTTTGCTCGTTTGTGCCCCATGACCTCGATGGTTTGATATTACAGGTATGTGATTCATATACATTTACACTCAGATGAAATCACAGTGAACTTACTGCCGAAAGTAATACTGATTTTATATAAAAACTGTTAGATTTATTGAGTAATGCAATTTGTTTTGTGCATAGTTGCAACCTCCCTAGCAACCACAATTCTTTTAGTACCATTATACCCTGTCATTGGTTTGCCACAGTTTATCCATTCGAAATCTGTTGTTCTGCTACTGAAAACTATATAGACAAATTAGGATATAGAGTTTTTGTCTCAGAGTTTTGTACAGAGTAAGATATAAGATGTGAGAATGTTTTATATACTAAAATATATCGAACCTTATTCATATGTGGTTGATATCGCAAAAATTGCGCTAGACTGAGGTTTGCCAGTTTACCACATCTGATTCGTTGGCAGATTCGGTCTGCCAATTCTGATTGGTTCAGTACTGTCACGTGGTTAAAAACCGAAGGTTACATATTGGAGTGGAAGACAGTACTTGTCAGATAACTGCAAAGCGTGGTCCAATTCAAAAGCAGAAGTAACACCTGTGAAGTCCAACACTCTTTTTAGGTAATGACATATATAAATTGCTATAGTAATAATAATAATAATAATAATAATAGTATAGGACTGGCAAAGTAATAATAATATTCTGAATTATTTGGACATTTTTCGTAGGTGCAAAGCTAGCAAAATAAGCAATACTTTGAACATTTGAACGTCCGTGTTTTTAACAGTAGGCAGAAGCAAGCATTTTGGAAAATTACGTAGGAAATGTTTGAATAAGTAAATTAAACTTCCAAATTGGCATGTAGTTATCTCCCACCACATTGGTAACCTGGGTTAAACGAACACAAAGCAAATCTTCAACTCTTGTCTAATGGGTAACTCTATGATTTCCAATCATTTTTTTATTTATTTAACATTGAAACAAACTATTATGTGCTGAGACATTTTATTAAAATGATCCAGGAACAAGACATAAAAAATTAACGTTAGTATCTAACAGTTACGATACAAGAGTGCGAGCAACGAGTGTTTCCTTGCAGGAGTATATTTGTCTTTCCCCAATGAATAGTTTGTACTGGTAAGAGCTTTCCAATTTCTTAGTTGTGTTACCCTCATTAAACATTTTTGTTGACTGACTTTACTGTTGACTGGAACTTCTTCAATTAACCCTTCCTAACAGGAAGTAGAGGTCGCTTACAATATATATATATATATATATATATATATATATATATATATATATATATATATATATATATATATATATATATATATATATATATATTAGTGCACTGTACAACACAGTTCTTTATTACCGAACAATGCATCATTACATACGCTCAAAGCCCTTCCCATGTACCTAGACACAATTTCTTAGTCTGATTATTCTGTTATTCACTTGTTGGTATGTTGTTCATACACTGGAAAACTGCACTTTTAATCGCATGGCGGCTTTCAAATACTCTGCCCTTCAGGGAATTTTTTACGACAAGATTGAAACAAAAATGACTAGAAGCTAAATGTTGTCTCAATGCAGGATGTGCTCCTTCAGTAAGTCTGTCACGCTTGCGGATTTATGCGCCTGTGTGTAGTTATGTACTAGATGGATAATGGTACACGGACGAGTGGTTTGTTAGTATTCCATAACTTTAGGCAACGCTTTAAACGCAAAGAAAATGTACAGTGACATAAGAAGAGTCAGGCACAGAGACCTGGATCTTCGTGCTTTTTACGTCGGAAAGCGATGTGTATAAAAGCTACTGACTACTTTGACGATTTGTGGTCTCTGTTTGTTTCCTTTAATCCAAAAGTTATTATTAATTTATCTTGATTCGGGTCCAAAATAAGCAAATCCATGTTTTATCACCTGGGAAAATCTCAATCTCATTTAAACGTCTTTAATCATCTCATATTTTAGGTGAGTGACTGCTTGTCGATACCAATCCAAATCCGCTTTAGATCAGCCGTCAACAAATTCAGAACCTAACTTGCAGAAACTTTTCTTTGCTTCAAATGATTCTTCAATATATTAAAATATCTGAAGATTTACTGTCCATGTAAGTACAGTTGTCCATGTAAGTACAGTTGTCTTCTATTATGTATGCAACATCTTCATCAGCTGTCTCCTTCACAGCGGACAATTCCATAATTTCCATTACAGACAACGGCTTTTTAGCACATGGGTAATCTTCCATGTACTGGCGATTAATTCATGGTTCTCATATCGCAGACAACGCTCTTCTTGCACATGGGTAATCTGCTGTTTATTTGCGATCGCTTCCTCCATCAACGGTCTTCTAGCACATGGGTGATCTTAACTATTTTGCGGTCACTTACTGTATTTCTAATAGCAGACATCGGTCTTCTTGCACAAGGTTCATTTTTCATTTATTTGAGATCACTTCCTGAATCTCCACTCGCAGATAACGGTCTTTAAAATACATAGGTCATCATTCGATTATTGCGATTACATCCTGTATCTGCAATCACAAACAAAGGTCTTCTAGAAACATGGGCCATCTTCCTTTGTTTTGTGATCACTTCCTGTATCTCCAATCAAAGATAACTGTCTTGTAGCACATGGGTGATTTTTCATTTATTTGCGGTGACCTCCTTTATCTCTAATCACAGACAATGGTCTTCTACAAACATGGGTCACCTTCCATTTATTTACAGTCATATCCTGTGTCTCTAGTCGCAGACACTGGTCGTTTAGCACATGATCCCTCTTTCACTGATTTACGATCACATCCTGTATCTCAATCACAGTCAACGGTCTTCAAGAAACACGGGTCAACTTCCATTTATTGCGTTATCACTTCCGGTGTCTCTAATCACAGACAACGGTCTTCTAAATTATTGGTCATCGTTCATTTTTTGCGGTCATTTCCTGTCTCTCCCATCGCAAACATTGCTCTTCTAGCACGTGGATCACATTTTATTCACTTGCGATCACCCTTATAACGATACAACCACCTAAAAAGTTTAGGATAAGACAGAGAATTGCATCCGTAAACGTTATCCAAGTCGGATTTGATATCAGTCACACGGTACCCTAAGAACGCCCGGATTTTACAATATGCTCTTTACATGGTAGCATATAACACAATTGTTCTCCTTCTCCGACATATTTACATCACTGGAATTTATATATGTTCATCATATGATGATAACTGCAGGTATCCGGTGTGCTGCGCGTGCAGCTGCAGATCATTGTGTAGAGTGTCATTTTGTCTATCGATCATCGAATTAAACCTGCAAGAAATGTTATAACAAAATATTCAGAACTTTTCAGCTACTCCTCTTATTAGATGCAGTGGAACAAATCTGAAGTGACAGCATTAGTGTAATAAGACGAGATGGAAAAAATATGAAGTGACAACATCGGTGTTTTAAGACGATATCGGTGTTCTAAAACGAGATGGAACAAATGTGAAATGACAGTATCGGTGTTCTAAGACGAAATGGAACAAATGTGTCGGTGTATTAAGATGCAGCGGAGGTAAATGGGGGTCTGTGAAACACTGCATCAGTTCTCATAGTTTAAGCGAGATACTGGATTTCTGCTAAAACAAAGATGAAAAATCTCTATTACAGACGTATAGAAAATATGTTATAGTACCTCAAAAAAAAAAAAAAAATCTCTAATACCTGAGCATAGAAAATATATTATCAATACCGCATAAATGTAATTATATAATACCTGCATAAATAAAATGTAATATAATACCTCATCAAAGTAGTTCGATAATACCTTATATTTTCACGTGTGAAAATATATCTTTATTTAACATGTGCAAT
>JAECUM010022453.1:0-10000 GCA_016617855.1 Megalonaias nervosa | reverse complement strand
TGTATCATTTGTTTAAGACTGTGCGCATACCTTTGCGTTCTGCCCACTCACTGAATGTTTTGTGAAAGGTAAATTAAATTTTTTTATTTCTGGTTTGTTGTTGTTGTTATTACTTTGACTTTAACGCCATTCATCAGCGCAAGATAAACTATACATGGCGGCCAGCAGCTTTCTTACATCCTCATGTCCGGGGCCGGATCGAAGTGGGTGGTGGTTCCGGACCCCTCCACCGCTAAAGAAAATATGAACACACACACACACACACACACACACACACACACACACACAAACGTATAGGTACTTGTAAATATGAAGTTTGACCATCGTTTTTATTCTTGCGCACGTTTATTGGATATTATGCATACTGTAAGTAAATAGACACATAGACTTTTACTGTGGTGCCATTTCGAGGCAAGTCAGGGTCTTTTTGCAATTTTAGAACAAACCCGCCCCCACCCCACCCCCAACACTTGATCTGATCCGGCCTGCACACTGGCCAAGCCTGAGAATCGAACCCATCCTGAGAGAGGTGAGATGGCAATGATTGGTGAATGCAAGCGCTTTAGACCTCTTGGAAACCTGGCGCCCTGATCTGTAGTTTGTTGATGGAGAAAGAAATATAAACTTGGTAACATAGGGGACCTAATTTTTTTTAAAGAGTCCTCACTTTTAACCTCAGTTAGGAAATAAAATCCGCTGATAGCTGAAGTCGATTAGAGCTGGGGGGAAAATCGATGTCGATGATTTTCATCCTATTTTTCGGTTATTCTTTCTTCTTTATCCGTCTACATATCAGTAACTTTGAAGAGAAATCCGGATAATACGGAAAAATCCGTACATGTGGTCTGCTTGAGGTGTGAACTTGTTCTGGTGTGTGTGTGTGTGTGTGTGTGTGAGAGAGAGAGAGAGAGAGAGAGAGAGAGAGAGAGAGAGAGAGCATGAAATTCCACAGATATTTATAACATTTTCAAACATTTTCAGGGAAAAGGGTCATTTATCTGGATAATCCAAATAATAATAAAAATTTATAAACATATTAGCATGATCTGAACCAAAAATCACGCAAACTCCATGATCATGATTCGTTTGAACACTGAAACCGATCGTAATTAATGGCACTCATCTGCCGCATTTTCTATTAAAAATACTTCTGTGCATTTTTCCCCACTGCTGTAATTCACCATTGATAAACCTTTTTCCACTCCTGTAATTCACCATTCTATACACTTTCTACACTCTTGTAATTCACCATTCTACACACATTCTACATTCCTATAACTACCATTCGTCACACTTTCCCCACCCATATAATTCACCATTCAATACACTTTCTCCACTCCTGTAATTCACCATTCGATTCACAATGAAATTGGACTTTCTTACGAAGATTGACTTTTGTGTCTAATTTACGGCATTTACTCGTATCGTTTCATCTCCAATTTTGCACGCACGCCCAAAGTTCCAAATGGTTACTTTCAGTATAAGCTATGGGACTCTATATGAAAATGTTATGAAGTAGAGAGTTTTTGTAAGTACAAGAAAACCCTCGTCACTTATTCTAGTTTTATTTATGTGATTTCATAAAGACTATTAAAAAGGAAATAAATCAGGCATCAAATATCGTAGATAAACACTGGTTGTGTAAGGTCAAGAAGTTACTGCGCCCTCGCGGGCACAGTCTCCTCCGGTCAGGTAACCACTTCATTTCACAAAAAGCCGATGTTTATCTGAGGTAATCGACATCGGAAAAACGTTTCCAACATTTCGACCTAAAGCAATGTGAATGACGTACTTAATAACACGTCCTAACCTTTGGTTGTTATTCAGAATAGCTACTGTTGAGCATCTCTTCAAAATACTAAGTTAAACCAAATTCGTCACGTGCTTGTATCTGCAGTACCAACTGTTTTCTTTAAGGCCACGTTTACTGTTACGCCATTTGTAATTTGACTTGATTAGCAGCATGCAGTAGGCCTACTGTTACGCCATTTGTAATTTGACTTGATTAGCAGCATGCAGTACTGTTACGCCATTTGTAATTTGACTTGATTAGCAGCATGCAGTACTGAGTTACAATAGCAACCAAAAAAATAGGAAGTGTTATTACAAACGCGAGTCTGTTCCGACATGCAAGACGAATATCATCAAATATGTTGGCGATACAGTCGTCTATAGGACAGGGACAAAAACCACATCAGAACAAGGTCGACACAAAACTCGAAAACCATTTCCGCTCAGCCGGACACTATGTCAAGCCTATCGCAATGTTGCCCAATGAGTCCAATCACATACTGGCGGATAATCAAGAGAAATATTGGATATGGCACAAACTAGCGCATGACGAGTTGGAAGAAAACCTTTAAAACTGAAGTGTTCTGTTAACCCACCATATGTCTCTTTCTTTCCTGACATTTTCTCAGTCTCACTCTTCTCTAATGACATTCATTTAGTAATAGTAGTAGCGGTAGTAGTGGTACTAGTGGTACTAGTGGTAGTAGTAGTAGTAGCAGTAGAAACATGTGTTTTCATGAACTTCATTGTAGTGTAAATGCTTTCATATCTTTGCTTCTTGTAGTGGCAGTTATATCCGGGATGTAAAGTTAGAAAGTAACAGAAAGCACCACGAAATACGTCACCGTATGAAACTGGGTCACGCCAAGAATTACCGCGTCATTGTGCTAATAGCATTCATCAAAACTCATAGTTGAATGATTATTTAACAAACAGTTTCACTGAGGCTCATATATTTCTCCTATCATATGCACAAAAGCATTTTATGGTCAGTGATTTTTCGTCTCCATTTAATTGATTGCTTTTGGCTCTTAGTATTATTGTGTGGTAATTAAACTTGCATACTTGTTTGTTTTTTATTTTATAAATGACAGAAGTTCGAACAAAGCTAGTTTTCATTTTTCGAGTCCAGAGCGTAAAGATACAATTGTGTATCAAGTGACGACGTTGTGATGACGCTATATTGTAAATATGACGTCATTAAGGGCGTAATAAGATGAGGCCGGGTTGGGATTTAGCCAAGACACTTATCAGTTTCGTGAATGATATCTTTAAAATATAAGTGAAAGATGAATGAATCTGACAACTTAATCATGCATTTGAATAAAATAAAATAATATCGTTCCTAAATTGAACTGCTGAAAGCAAGGAATTCCAAAGGACACGATCAACGTAGGGGAACGAATAATTACTATTTCGTTTATCAAGGTACATGATCGGCGTATGGAACTATAATCAAATATTACTAATATATGCAATTATAAAGAAGTATGGTTGACATGTGGATCTATCGGCATGATATGATCATTGTATGAAATTTATGAACAATTAAGATTTATATTTGGTTCATCAACAGGTAGTGGCGTACTAAGCGGGGTGAGAGGGAGGGGTGGGGGTGGTGGTGGCGGTCCGCCCCGGGTGACAGCCAGAATGGGGGAGGTACTGGGAGAGTTGACATACCAGTACAAGTTTTCAAACCAAATGAAAAGTTCGCTAAAGTAAAAGTTATTTCCAATTTGACAGCACTGTACTATTTAAAAGTCTACTTGCCAACATAGTATATATTTATGTGTGTTTACGTTTTAAAATTATTTGTGGGGGTGCCAAAGGATCTGCCCAGGTTCCAAATGCTTTAGGTACGCCCCTGTCAACAGGCATGATGACAGTATGATTGATGTATGGCTCATCAACAGGTATGATGAGTGTACGATTTATTTTCACACATATTGTCACATTATATTCAAGTTTCACACATATAGAAACATTGAATTAGCTTTTAACGCAGTCACATTGAATATGATTTTGACGCATAGTCAAACTGAATAAGATTTTGACACAGTCACATTGAATATGATTTGTACACAGTCACACTGAATATGATTTTGACACATAGTCACATTGAATATGATTTTGACACAGTCACATTGAATATGATTTGGACACAGTCACATCGAAGATGATTTTGAAACATAGTTATAATCAATTTTGTTTTAATACATAGATACAATGAATTTTATTTTGACACAATCACGTTAAATTAGATTTTACACACATCGTGACATTGAGTTAGATTTTAAGCACATTGTCACACTGAACTGTATTTTAACAATTGTTACACGTAATTAAAGTTTCACACCTATCGTGACGCTGAATCTGACTTTGACATTTAATCACACCGAATTAAATTTTGTCACATAGTGACATTGAATTGGATTTGTACACATTCACAATGAATTAGATTTCTACAGAATGAAAATGAATTAGATTTTTACACATTGACTTAGATTAAAAATGGAAGGTATGTTATCTATATTATTTATCTCGTGACGTTCAGTCGACGAACACGAGATGTTTCCGATTCCACAGCTCCGCTACTCCGAACCTAAAGAAGGATCCTTCCAGAGTATCCTTATCCCCAGCTGGGCCAGACCCTTGGACGCGCACTGAGTAAACCGATTATATCCTTTTGACCAGCCTCACCATTGATCGTAGTGTACAGATTTCACAAAATCGCAGTTTTCGATGCCTCCCCGCGATGAGCAAAATATACAATGACTGATCAGTGTAATATATGATAAACGGTTACGTACGAGCAAAATGATATATGTTACGCATGCGCATTGAATAATTGATTTCGTTACACATAAGATCCACTGTACCAGAATATTATTATAATAACCACATTCGTACATAAATCCGTATCTGACAAAAATCATCCTAATGCATCCTAAAATTACTCATCATTTAATTCGTACAGCATAAAATTGTATGCTTGAAATTATTTTAAATACAACTAAAGTTTATTCAGAACTTTATTCATTAGGACTTGTGTAAGAAATTCTAGGATTATTTGGGATTTAATTCGCAATACCGTAAGTTATTTTTACATTTACACATTGTATTTTAGCGGAATAAATTATTTGCTGAATTTTACAAAACTTGTTGGTTTTCGCTCTTTTCTATTATTTAGTTTAAAGCCATAGAGTCGTAATAGTAGGAAGTGAGTTCCAGTCTTGTATTAAGTTATAAAAGTGTGTCGTGAGTTCCAGTCGTGTATGGTGCTATAAAAGGTGTCTAGTGAGATCCAATTAGAGATCTACTGGTACCCGGTCCGGCCACCCGGACCCAGCCGGGTTTTGCACTACCGGATAAAAGCCGACTCGCCGGGTAGTTCCCTGCCGGTTCCCGGACGCGATACCCTGCTAAATTTCCCTACTCATACACCCCCAGTTCTAATCTTGTATTTTATCTTAAAAAGGTGGATATAAATGGTGGTAGTTAGTATCAATCTTGTATGATTCTATAAAATGTGTGCTGTACGTTCCAATCTTGTACGGTGTCATAAATGGTGGGTAGTGAGTTCCAATCTTGTGTGGTGTTATACAAGTTGACTTCTGAGTTCCAATCTTGCATGGTGTTTCAAATAGTGTGTATGAGTTCCAATCCTGTATGATGTTATAATAGGTGTGTAGTGAGCTCTAACCTTGTGTGGTGTTATAAAAGCTGAGTTCTGAGTTCCAATCTTGTATGGCGTTAGAAAATACTGGTAGTGGGTCCCAATTTTGTATGGTATTAAAATAGAAAGTTGTTAAAGCTGTGATACTAATATATTTGGTAACAACATTAAATATATTACTTCTAGTGAGATAATAGTGTTGATTGACTACTTATCATGACATAGTGGCGTCGATTTACTACTACTATTAACGCACTGGTGTTGATGTACTCCTACTGACATAGTAGTGTTGATTTATTAATTCTAGTAACACATTGGTGTTGATATATTACTTCTAGTAACACAGTGGTGTTGATTTACTACTTCTAATGACAATGGACACATTGGTATTGGCTTACTACTTCAAGTGACACAGTGGTGTTGAATTACTACTTCTAGTAACATAGTGGTCTTGATTCACTACTTCTAGTGACAGTAATGATTCACCACTTCTGTTGACACAATGGTATTGATTCTCTACTCGTAGTGACAGTGATGTTGAATCAATACTTCTAGTGACATTGTGGTGTTGACTTAAAACATCTAGTGACATGTTGGAGTTGATTCATTACTTCTAGTGATACGGTAGTGTTGATATACTACTTATAGTGACAAAGTGGTGTTGATTTGCTACTTATAGTGACACAGTGGTGTTTATGTAATACTTCTGATGACATAGTTGTGTTGATTTATTACGTCTAGTGACATATTTGTGTAGAATTTCTACGTCTAGTGACATTGTGGTGTTGACTTAAAACTTCTAGTGACATACTGGAGTTGATTTACTATGTCAGGTGACAGTGGTGTTGCTTTGCTACGTCTAGTGGCATAGTGATGTCGAGTTTCTACGTCTATTGACATACTGGTGTTGATTTACTTCTACGATAGGCGTACTGGTGTTGATCACTTATATTAGCGGAACCTGAACATTTACGATGATAAACAGAGTACGAATTACTTTATTCCAGAAATAAAGTCAACTTAAATAGAGCAAATACCGGAACGATTGAGACGGTCCTTATGGCAGGGTCTATATCATTGTTGTCAAGAGGAGGAAATTGGGCTTTAGAGCCGAGGTCAGATTCTCTATTGATCAACATAATCCGCAATAGATATATATATATATATATATATATATATATATATATATATATATATATATATATATATATATATATATATATATATATACATAACTTACTATCTTTTATGTTTAACTTAACTTGTCATATGAGACATGTGTATGTTCAAAATTACTGTGGATAGAGTCAAATATATATTAATATATCAAATGTTTATTTTTTTTTCGGTGACCTTAATTGATACTACCTAGCAATCTTAAGTAAGACTGAATATATACAAATGGATCATTAATCATATATGGGTCAAACAAATAACATAATTTCGCAAAAATGTAAATGACGTGGGCTGAATATGTTCTGAAACACGACCATCCTTTCAATTTTATATGCACTGAACTATGACCACATACTTCGGCTGATTTGTTTTACTGATTCAGTTTGAATTGGACACCTTTAGTGTACAGATGCATGTAACATCGTTAAGACCATTGTCACCTGATACACGCGTTCAGACCATATTGCTTCAGTGAAAGAAACATACACCGGTAAGAGACATACATTCAAAGATACTGTCTGTCTGTCTGTCTGTCTCATAAACGTCACTAACTATTATTTTCATGACCATTCATGTATCATTTTCGTTTAAAATAGTCCGTACTGACGGCAGAACCATTATATTGTGTGTTCACGTTATTATCACGTCGAAACTTAAAACTTATTTTATCATGGATTCGGATGATAAGTATAATGATCATGACAAAAAACACAAAAAAAGAAATAAAGACTATCATGTTGTTGTTATGGGTTTAACGCCATTTTCAGCTCATGATATACGTACATGGTGGCTATTATAATAGGTGGAGGAAAAATACATGGCAAAACCACGAACCCACGGGAAGCTACTGGCAAACTTTCTCGCATACCCACATCGACCGAGTCCGAGACTCGAAACCACGTGGAACGATGTGAGGTCAGTAAAGGCGTGCAACTTAGATCACATACCCGGGGTTTTAGACCACTCGGCCACCTGGGGCCTTAGACCACTCGGCTACCCCAGGGCTCAGACCACTCAGTCACCAAATGCCTTAGAGAACTTGGCCACCCGGGGCCTCCAATTCAAGATGAGAAAGAGATAGAATGGCATGTGTATGTAATAGTAATAATAATAATAATAATAATAATAATCTCTGTAGATGCAGATGGGTTGAGAGCGTTCAAGAAATCCTATTGGAAACTGGGTTTCACTTTATTGAGTTTATTGGGTTAATCAAAACATTCCCAACCACCGCTGGCTAGATACAATATTTATAGAAAGACTTCATGATCAGTTTATACAAACATAGGAATCACCCATTACTACCTCGACAAACGCTGATACATGTTGGATTTTTAAAACAGAATTAAAATTAGAACATTATTTGTTAAAAGACCTGTCAAAATATAAGGCAAGTAACAAAAACAAATTGGAACATGTAATTCCTGTTTACCTATGGAGAAGGGAAGATGGGAAAATCGTGTACGCTTTGCATGCCAAACTTTGTGGGTGACGAATTTCATTATCTCCTTGAATATAGGTAATTCAGAGAACAAAGAAAGCAACAACTACCCAAACACTTCAATACGGGACAAAATGTACTACATTTTAAAGAATTATTGTGCTCTCAGAAACATGGCGTTTTAAGAAATCTATCTACAATGATTGATATTATCTTATCCAAAATTCAGTAATTTTAAATCATTTTTAATTTATGTATTTATTGTATTACCATTTTTAATGAAGAGAATAACACCATAGGTTCATCATTATGAAGCAATGGGCTTACTATAGATTAATTTGTGTCCCATATAAAGTAATTTATAACAAGTCTTTACAAATATATGTATATCTATGTATTTAAGTTTCAACCTGATCTTATCCCATTGCAGTAATGGTTAATAATGCAGTAATGCAATAATGCTGTCATACTAGGTGTAATAAAATTTGTCATGGTCATTGCTAGTAGCGCAATACCGACTAGTAATTTTGAAGTTTTGCAAAGCTACATTTCTTAATAACTTGTCCAAGGATGAATTCACACACTGTAATGAATGAATAAACTGTAATTAACTAAGTCAAAACGTCATGTATTTTTCCATGTTGTTTGGAATGACACTTATTGGTGCTTTTGATGCCGTGGTTACTAATTACATTATATATATATATATATATATATATATATATATATATATATATATATATATATATATATGTGTGTGTGTGTGTGTGTGTGTGTGTGTGTGTGTGTGTGTGTGTGTTCCATATCTGTTAATACAATGGCAAATATAAATATTTAGGCGATTTATTTTTCTGTAAGTTTCTATTTTTGATACTGAAGTTGCTAAATCATAGACATGTGAATGGACAGAGAAGTACAGATGGGAAGAAATAGAAAAATAAACAAACGGTGTGTTACAGGTGCAAATGAACAAACAGACATTAAAATGACTTCTTCATACTGATTTATGGGAACCTAAGGGCCCAATTATTTCATTTTTGGGATGGAGTGACAGAGATCTCTTTTGAAAAAGCATGATTTTTTTTTTCCATTTAATTCCAAATAATAAAATATTTGTACATTGATGTGGATATAAATTCTTTTTTCTACAAATCAAAGCAACATTTGTTTTAAGGTATTGGAAGCCAGATTTTTTCTTTTTTAAAAAAAGAATCCAAGAACCCCCACCCGACTGGTACATCCGCTTTCCACTTACATCTAGGTAAGTGGATCGCGGTAAACCAGTAACAAACCCACTTTGTGCACATGGGATTTTTACACCTTTTATCAATAAAAAAAATTTCGATCAATTTTCTTTGCCCCGCATTCTAATTTTTCAGTCTGTTTTAAACTGCATCTTGTGTTTCCATGAATGATATGTATAAATTTGTATCTGTAAAATCAGCATGCATTCATATAATTTACTACGCAGAAAGCCTGTTCAAATTGTCATGTAACGTTTATTTATAAATATGATGAAGATTTTTAGAAAACTGTCCTGCATAAGACCAGTCATCTAGCAATGCTCTTTGGTGCAGTGTAGTGACTCGAAGAAAACCAATCATGTAGCAGTGGTCTTTAGTGCAGTGTAGTGTATTTAGCTCGAATGCAACCAGCTTTGTAGCAGTGTTCTTTTGTGTAGTGTAGTAACTGGAATAAAACCAGTCATGTAGCAATGCTCTTTAGTGCAGTGTAGTGTATGTGGCTCGAATATAACCAACTTTGTACTAGTGCTTTTCAGTGTATTGCAGTGGCTCGAATGAGACTAGTCGTGTTGTAGTGCTCTCTAACTGGTGTAGTGGCTCGATTAAGACCGGTCATGCAGTAGTGCTCTTTTGTGTAGTTTAGTGGCTCGAATAAAACCAGTCATGTAGTAG
>JAECUM010022452.1:0-60847 GCA_016617855.1 Megalonaias nervosa | reverse complement strand
GAGAAATGCTATTATAATGACCCAATATATTTACCCCTCTTTCCTCTCTCCATCAAATGCATCTGCTGAAAAACTAAGAGAAGTTATGTAAGTAAATATTATTTCTGTTTCCTAGATCTATATATCTATATACTGGTATATATATATATATATATATATATATATATATATATATATATATACACATATTTATATTTATACCACATACATTAAAGAATAGCATGCATTTAAAGTGTTGGTATAAAGCAATTTGATATACCAATACTATTGGTATATCAAATTGTGATCCGCCCATGGCGCAATAATACACATACATAAACATTCTTGCGAGCGTCTGCAGTTGATTCTAGATCAATGATCAATTTCAACACATTAGTCACTAGTGACGTATGAAAAATAATGATGAAAGTGTTAATAATCCCCGTCTTCTAAATTAATTTCATATGGTACACATTTTCATCACAATCCTTTCTGCTTTCTGTTCTCCCCTCCCCTCTCATGCATAACGGACAAACTGCGCAGAAATGTGGAATGAGAGAGAAAAGGAATTTGGGCTGGATTAAAACCTTGAAATAGAAATTACACCAAGTAACCTACAAGAATATGGTTCATCCTAACGATACGTGTGCAATTTCCTTGGGATTTATCTACAGTGTTTATCAATGATACAATGTTGCAAACCAGTAAATTCCACAGTTACGTGGTACACATACTGTGATATATTTAATGTTATGTTTTTTGTTTTTTCTTAAACATAACATAATATTCTAAAAAATCGATTATTAGCATTTAAATATGAAAATGTCCAAAAGTCTCTCTCTCTCTCTCTTGATCTTGACCATGACCATAATAGCAAGATATGGGCTAAAATCTATGAATTGACGAACATAGAGGATTTTATTTTGTGTCATACCACGATATCTGTGGACTTATGAATGATGGTAAAAGTTAAGTCAAACCGACCAAAGGATGAGAGACAGACAGACAGAGACAGAGACATAGTTTTAAAGTCAAACCGACCAGGGGGAGAGAGAGAGAGAGAGAGAGAGAGAGTTTATGGTCGATTGTACTGTTGCTAAAGCAGAATAATGGCTTAGATCAACTGTAAATATATTAAAATATTTTTATTACCTCTTGTTGGTTCGTCAGTTGGCTTAGTTTCTACTCCACATTAATTTCCATGCGCCGGTATGTGAAAGGTGTAGCTATCCAAGTGTTGCTAGTGCACTACTTTTATCATTAAAACCATCTTTCATGTTTAAATCATAAGTGCGTGTTATATTGATTTAATCAATATGGAGAAAAATAGAAACCAAGAAAAGAAAACAATCAACTTATCAATATGCAGAGGTGATTGCAAATAGCCACTAAAGGCATAGAACTACGTTTTGTAGCGGACACACTCGGGGATGTGAGGAGTTCATTCACTAGGTCAGTACATGGCTGCCTGTAGTAAATCTGAACTCCGTTCAAAGGGCAAATATATGTATTTGTATGTGATATAAATAAAATATATCTACAGTATGTACGCTGTATCAATGATATACCACTCGCTGTATAAATTTTTCATTCAAAGGAAACTCAGCAAGCTTTGTTTCCTTTTAATGAAAAATTTATACATCTCGTGGTATATCATTGATACAGTGTACATACTATACATATATTCTACATATATACTGCTATCACAGTAACTTCTGAGTGGCAGGGTACATAAACATAGACTGCCCCATAATCAAGGGTATGAAATGGTGTGGGAGACTCAAAGTTTAGTTAACAATAACTGAGGGGAGTGTTAACAACTTTTGTTGTTGTAGCAGAATTATAATCTCATTTGTCCCACATAAAGATTTGTTTAATGAACTTAGATCTTAGTAATTAATTAAAATTAATAAATTGATGAAAGGCTTTTAATATAAATCATTTTGACATGAAGTACTCAGAAATTCATGCATCAGTAAAGTTAGATTTGCCTCCATTTTGGTATCAAATGCGTATCAGTTGCAAGAAGCAGAAAGAACTAAAGCTTCATTGCTTAAGTTACATTCATAAACAACGGAGCCAAATCTGTTACTATGTTTGCACTGGGGCATTCCTCAAGATAGCAAAGTTTACATGTCACCATACACTTCTTGGATAACAGCACAGGGTGTCTCCCTGGGTTGAGCCAGCATGAATGTGCAAGAAAAGTTAACAGATGCAGTTAAATAGAAGCCATTTTTAATTGGCTCCAATTATAACAAACTAGTTGAAATGTAGCATTTGTTTTGCTTCAAGGACAACATTAAGAGATATATTTGACCCATCAGATTTTTTTATGGCCTCTAAATTTTGAAATGGTCCATTGGTTTTTAATTTTACATTGTTTTATGCAGGACATTGGGCCATTGGCAAATCACAAGGGCCCACTGGTTTTCTGGGCAAGGGAGTTCTCTAATAGCAAATGGCAGTGAGTGAGTGAGTTCAAGTCTTTGTCTTTTATGCTAATAAACAGTTGGCAAACTGCGGTTGCACTGTCACAGTAGCAGAACATTATATCTGCATTGGAAAAATTGCTAAGCAACTAAAATACAAAAATAGCAATTTTTATTAGAACTATCAAGTTATTTTCAAATTATCACTGCATATTTTGAAGAAGAATTGTTTGAAATTAAACTTCTGATGATGTCTGCTTGGTTCTGGTGCCAGTCTGACATCCAGTATTTCCACCACTGCAGCTACTCAGAAAATCTTGCTATTGCTGAGTTGTAATAAATTGAACGATAATTGGGAATACCTTGGATATTACTCTCCAGTTCGTGTTACAGTTGTCTAACTATTCCTGTGGATATCAGTACCTTTAGGAACTGACTAAAGCTATTGATAACACTCAGGAAGGGAGAGCACCTGGTCGTTGTGGAATACCGGCAGAAATCTGGAAATATGGTGGTCTGGAAATGACAAGAAATCTTCATAATCTTATCCTGCAAATCTGGACTGAAGAAAAGGTACCCCAGGACTGGAGAGATGCTAGTATTGAGCCAATATTCAAGAAGGGAAGCCGTAAGGAATGTGGAAACTACAGAGGTATATCCCTCCTATCAATCGCTGGTAAGATTCTCTCTCGAGTGCTGTTGAACAGGATTGATAAATATATTTCTCCGAATGCCCTGCCAGAGAGCCAATGTGGCTTCCATAGTGGCAGGGGAACGATGGACATGATCTTTTGTCTGCGCCATATACAAGAAAAGTGCTTGGAACAGAACATGCCACTGTATGTAGTCTTTATAGATTTCACCAAAGCCTTCGACAAAGTGTCTCGGGATGGCTTATGGCAAGTGCTCAGGAAGTTCGGCACAACAGAAAAAGTCATCAGTATCATCAAAGCCCTCCACACTGGTATGTAAGCATATGTTGCCCACGGCAGCGTACAGTCCAAAGAATTTCCAGTAAGAAATGGTGTTAAACAGGGATGTGTACTGGCGCCGACCCTCTTCTCGCTCTACTTAGCAGCAATGCTTGAGGTGGCTTTTGAGTGTACAAATGAAGGTATATACATTCAGACACGCCACAATGGCGATCTGTTCAATGTGTCACACTTCAAGGCAAAGACAAGGACCAGGCAATTACTAGTGCAAGAAATGCTGTTTGCGGATGACACTGCCATTGTAGCACACAACGCACAGGATATGCAGACATTAGTGGACAAGTTTTCCAAGACTGCAAAACAATTCAGCCTGAAAATAAACATCAGTAAGACAGAACGCATGTACCAACCGGTAAAACTCTTCAGCACACCTCCACCAACCCCCATAACCATCGATGGTGAGGACCTAGTCCAGTGCAAAAACTTTGTCTACCTTGGTAGTACTATCTCAGACAATGCTAGCCTTGAGAGTGAGATAACATACAGGTTGGGGAAAGCCAGCACTGCTTTCGGCAAGCTACAGCATAGGCTCTGGAACAATACTCATGTGTCAGCTCGTGTGAAAGGGAAAGTATATCGTGCCATAGTGATGTCATCTCTCCTGTATGGTGCAGAAACCTGGACGACCTATCGTACACAGGCAAAGAGACTTCATGCTTATATGATGCGCCACCTCCGCCAAATTCTAGGAATTAAATGGGAGGACAAGGTCACAAACATAGAAGTAATGAAGCGAACAGGACTCCTGTCTATGACCGACATTCTTATTGAGAAAAACCTAAGATGGCTTGGTCACGTCCATAGGATGGATGAGGGGAGACTCCCGAGGCAACTTATGTACTCACAACTGAAGAAAGGAAACAGAAATCAAGGAAGACCATGGCTAAGATTCAAGGATGTAGCTAAGAGAAACATGAAAGCTAGACAGATTGACACCAGGAGATGGAATACTCTGGCTCAAGATCGAGAGGAATGGAGGAGAAGCATCTCAGCGAGACCTAAGCCATAGGACAGTCATCGTTGACCCACCGACGGACTGCAGTGATGATGAGGATTAAAACAATATTTCAGTGGTAATCAGTTTTGTTTTTCATCTCACATTGGCACATACAACACCCCATATCAAGAAGTGAATAATTATGTAGTGGGTAAAGTCATTTGAGTTCTTAAATCAGTACACACGTTTATCAGTTGGATCAATTATCAGTGACTGTTGAGTAAGAATGCATGTCACTCATAACCTAGTAACCACTCACACTAAAACATACATGTCCAAATATTTAAGCTGTGAGGGAGATGTCATAGGTAACTCCAACTACTTGGCATATTGTTTGCATCAGGCTACTAAACTAGGTCCCTGGTGCATGAAGATAAGGTGTCTTAGGGACATTGGATCAAACAGAATTGTGGTAGAGAGTATACAGTACTAGGACATAACTCTACAGTTGTCTTCAAGCAGTGGTAACTTCCAAATTAAAAGGTGAGGTGGAAATCATCTATATGCATAAATAAGATGGTTTCTCTGCTTAAAAAATGATTTTAGTCACTTTTTTGTTTGCAAGTTTGAGCTCTCTGGAGGCATGCATATTTCAACACGAATTTAGTTTTAACTTTTGAATAAAACAGATCAACACCTCACAATTCCACTAGTTAGAAAGGGGCTGAAAATTATTATTACAGTTAGGAATGTTTTAAAAGATGGGATGTGTATCATAGCTTTTTATTGACATTTGTCAAATTATCAATACATTAAGTCTCTCAGCATAAGCACTTCCTTGATGATTAGCCCATTCCCATCTTAATGTTTTGGTACATTCTTTCTTTTCAAGCTGCCCCCCCCCCTTAAAAGATGTACAGTCAACTGGGCTTATTATGATAATTTTATTTGTAAGCAGATAGATGAAGTACTTCTCAAATTCTGTCAGACCAATGTTTTAGTGGTCTGAACTTTAATGAGACTTGATGAAATCAGTCCTGAACAAAAGAACTGAAATTAATATTTGTCAGCCCCAGTGATAAAATTTATAAAGAAATGCAAATCATGAACTAAAAGAAAAACAAACTTTGAAAGTTACAAAAATTACTAAGAAAACTACATAGGATAAAATATTAGAATATTTAGAATAAAATTAGCATTGCACTGTAGGAGTCTAACCTGAAGCTATATTCTAGATCAGATATTTTGCAGTGTTCCTTCAATATAAAACCCCTCGATATTATGCCTATCTTATATAATGTAAGTATGGACGTAGATCAGATTTAAATAAATTAGCTCAGTTTTTTGCATTAACCACTAATTTTATTTCACATTCCTGGCATATGTGGAACAGATATAAGATGGTTATGGTACATAATTATCCTCCAGCTTTTCAAAAAATGGGGGATGGTATGTTAGATTTTCTGCCCAGACATGCATTGTGATGTGTCTGCAGGAATAGTGTTGCATAACACCTACACTATTTAAGATATTTAAGATACAGGCTTCAGCTTTTTGGATTATGATGGTGATTGTTCCGCAGTGTTATGGGGTGCAAAAGTTGCAAACAATAACATCCAACACAAAGTAGATTCCCAGCCAACTTTTAATGTTCACCCAAGCTAGGGCTCAAGACGACTGCCCTTTACACAGAACAGATTGGTAGTTGTACACCAGGGCGATAGTTTATCAAAACTACAGAATGGAGGCATAGTCAGGGTTCATTAACATTATAATTCTTGCTTTTATAGTGATGACAAATACAGATTCCAAGTCCTGTGGGTCAGAATCTTGATTAGTATCAGATGTGTGAACTATGTAGAATTTATTTCTAACATTACTTTATCTGACCACTTAAAATTCTTCAAACTAAAACTACCATATATACCCATGTCTCTTGTCTTAATGATAATCAATATTTATACAATAAATTGGAGGGAAATGTTAAGCATTAATATGACAGCAACACACAGATATCCACAAAGGTTTTAGAATTTGAAACCGTTCCCTATTTGCAGGCCTTTTGGGAGGTATCACTCGTGTATATGTGAAATGAAGTGGGCAGGGTCAGGACCATTGTAAGGTGCAGGTGAGACGGTGATAGTGATATTAATGGTGCAAAAATGTTGGATAATTCTTTGTTATTGCAGACTGCTAGTTAAATTCTGTTTTGTGTGGACTTGCATACAGAATACCCACATCATGTTTTTAACTGTAACCTCAGTACAAAGTGACTTTACTTTAAATGTACTGTTTTATTGCTTCTGTGAACCATTATTACCAGAGAGCATTGAACTTAATTCCATGTTTCTAAGAAACTGTATATTGTCTAAGAAAATGTGTCATGAAAATATTTTTGTTTTCATTTTGTTGTAGTTTGATTGGAGTTATGTAGGATAGCATTTTGGTTTTCATTATAGGAGTGATTTTAGAAAAGAAGGAAAATGTCTGAAGGAGTGCGACAGAGGCGTCCATTGCAGACAGATAGTAATGTTGAACATGAAGAACCAAAGCAACCAGCAAAGTCCATGAGGTAATCCATATATTTAGCCATTTAAAATTGGTTCAGTGGTTAACCCTTGTTGCCTCGCCAACAGTAATGATGGAGGTATACATGTAGGCGCTGTATGTTCTCACTTATAAGTTGAGTCCAACTACAAAATGCACAGAGTGAGGATGCAGATCGACCATTGCATAATGTGCTGGCAGATCTCAGATCTGAGTCTGCAGTTTGTCAGTAATAATTGGTAGCACATGCAACATAGACACTGATCCCGTGGCACATTATGCAATGGCAGATGAGGGTCTCTTTTTGTTTACAGTTAGACTCAACTTGTGAGAGAGTATTTACAGTGACACATTTCTGTTGAAAGGGGCATAGACATCACAATTTCTGCTAAGGGATGGGATACATTGTCACACATATGCAGGAGAAAAGCTTTTTGTGTAACCTCGTTAATGATGCCAAAAGATAACATATAGCTTTTATAACTTGCTGATTCAAGTTTTAAAGAAGTTTACTACCATATATGCTCACTTATACGTCGAATCAAACTGCAGATGACAAAGATCCTGATCTGCCAGAGCATAATGCACCTGTAGATTAGGGTCTGTGTTGTTTGTTCTACTGATTACTCCTAACAAACTGCACAGACCCAGATCTACTGGTACATTATGCTACAGCAGATCTGGGCCTTTGCAATTTGCTGCTGGACTCGTATTATAAGCGTGTATAGACAGTATGTACATCAATTCCCTTTCTTAAATACAGGTGTTTATGGGACTCAGGGTGCTAATTCAGTTCCCATAGTAATCCTATGCAAACACCATGTTATTAAAAATTCAATAACATTAAATTTTTGAGTGTTCATGATCAAACCAATATTTATCAGCATAGATGCATCCTGGATGACAGCTTTTATGCAAAGAAAACCACATGAGCTGCAGCATTTTCTGGATCTATGTGTGTTTGAAACTGTATTTTCAATTCCGCACTAAACATCATCATCTAGAACAATGCCTGGAAAGGTCACTTAGAAACCATTGGAAATTCTTTGATCAATGACAGCTCAGTGATACAAATTAACAATTAATTTAGGAAAAATTGAGTTTCACCGTGTGCCCCCTACAGAATTAATACTAACACCGGAGAAGGAGGGACAATTAAAAGATTAAATGGCTCCGAGCCCCCAGTCAGCAAGGTGTATAAAGTATAAAAAATAATAAGGTGAAAGGTATAACAATTTAATAAACTCTATCACGGTATTGAACAATTACAGGACAGTTTTTCAATGTAATTACTTCTATCAATACAAGACCTATTCAAACTGCCAGTTATTTCATCACGCAAAATTAAAGGTGAGAGTGTGTCCTTCCCATGCCCCTTCCGTGTTACTCATATGTAACTTTCCCCTTGTATCCCATTCGGTACTTCTAGTACACTTGTTTCTGTCTCCGGCCCTGCACCTTCGCTCAACTGCCTATTCTCCCATGCTTTCCATGCCTTCTCGTCTCTCTAATCTTCAGGTGGCATCCTATCCCACCAGGAAAGCTTCCTGTGGATTAGAAGGTACTTACAATTTTGTCTCTTTGCTCAATCACACGAGAATTAACACATGCTCAGAGACTTTTCATCAGCATAATGGCAATTACAGTCAAACCCACTTATCTCGACCTCAGTTATCTCAAGAACCCATGTAATGTCGAGCGTTTTGGTCCAGTCCCAGAAAAATCCTTCTTTGTTATACTAATTTTTCCCAGCTTATCTCGAACCCTGTCATGTTGATAACCCCATTATGTCGGGCAGCATAAGTTTCGGTCCGAAGTAACATGTGGAACCACTTAATTCGACAAAATGCAACTTTTAATGTCCATCTCTGAGAAGTTTTACAACTGATCCAGCATTTCCGCTACTACCAGTACCTCATACCGCAAGGATAGAAAAAGCCAGTACAAGACCAAATGTTACTGGTACAAATGCTAATCAACCAATCTTATCAATGCATGGTATATCAGTTGCATAGAATGAAGAAAATGATATTGTAAACAGTATTTTAGAAAAAGGAAATTGAATGAATGCGTTTCTGACCTTTATGGGAGCTGCGTTCATAATGGACAGCATCACATGTCAACACCACGACAATATAGTTCGTTCCACACTGCATCGCGAATTTTACGGATCTGTAACTCAGTAAATTATCATGTCAACATCATTAAATGTAGCTAAAAATGCCTAATTCATTTTACACTATATATTTAAAGCGAATTGGGTACTTTTCGCTACATTTAATGATGTCAACCTGAAAATTGACAAATTACAGATAGGATAAAATTCACAATGCTTTTAGGAACAAACTAGAGTGTAATCACATTCCAATATCGTCACGATCAGTCAGCAACTTAATCCAAACACAATTAACAACTTTCTTTCAGAGTTCAAAGGAAATAATTAAAGCATTACCATGCTTGGAGCGAGTGTAAGCCTTCAAATTCAGCATGACTAGATCATGTGACTTACAATCATCTATAAGTAGAAACTGTCAGTATTCCCAACCCAGCTGGTACCACCCCACCCACAACATAAGACGTGATTATTAATTTGTTTTGAACAAGAGTAAATAAAAGCACAAATGGTATTTTTTAAAAATCATAGCGCCAAGTATTTTTTTAAAAACGAAATTGCCCATTGTTGTGCCGTGATGACAGATTCTTCAGCACAAACAGAACGAAGCAGAAAGTGACTGGTAAGAGTAACGTCTGTGAAACAGCAGATTGCTCTCATTTGTATTATTTTATCTTGAATCGAACATCAAAGCCTTGCAATCCATCAAAGTGGTACGCCCACACTGCTTCTGGCACTATGTTGTTGCTGACAGTCACTGATCAAAGTCTGGCGGGATATGGGACTACAGTTGTGTGAATAGAAAATTCGGCTTTTTCAGAATTTGATGTTGAGACGGTTGACTTTAAAGACTTTAAACATATTTTACAGTTTGTCGGTACATGAATACCGGCAGCCTCATCTTTTTTTCTGGAATAGATGCAGATTTTATCAGTAAATACCAGTGTAAAAGAACCTCTGCTGATCAACAAAAGCGATCAATTTTAATGCACAGTTTTGGTCCATTACATTTTGTTACTAGTTCAAGTCAACACTAACAAAAGAACAAGCTTTTTTTTTTTTAAAAAAAAAAAGTACAATTCTACATGTACATGTACTTAAATTGGCCAAGATTTTTGTCAACGTGGGAAAACAGTTGCCTTGCTGAAGCTACTAAAGGGATGAGGCTATTCACAGGGAAATAAAAAGAACTTTAAACCACTGACATTCTTACAGTAACTTAAGTGTTGTAAAAATGTGACTTGTTACTTAATCTCATTTAAAAGGCCTCCAATCCTTTTTATCTGCTACCTGTTTTGACTGAATTATTATTTTTATTGTGCATTAGAAATGCAATTTGCTTTTAGAAAGAAAACACCTAATATTTGGTGCTTCAGATGCATAAGCATTGTTCTGTAGTACATTTGTCAACTAAACCCTGATATCTCGGGACCTGGTTATGTCGACAATTTTTTTTACACCCCCGACGTAATCGAGATAACCGGGTTTGTCTGTAAATCATTAGGTCAGCTCACACACTTAATATTCCACAAATGATTGTTTCATAATAAAAGCTATAACAACAACAATAATATCGCTACATTACAACATGTTGATAATTCAGATATACATAGAAGATTAAATTTCTACTAAATTAAATGCACATAATAAAGTATAAATCTTACAACACCTAGTTAGGAAAGTGAGATTTGGGCAAACATATTTTACCTCAGAAACTTTTGTTCCAAATCTTGTCCGAATTTCCTAGAACTCCTTTTCATGCTCTTTTACGAGTGCACAATTTGCTCTTGGAGTGCAGTCTAGTGTCTCCCAACTTCTCTATGACCTGTTCTTGCCACGTCCAAACATGCACTGATTCTTCCAAAATGAATGTAACAGGATAATGTCTGGTTGCGTGAGAAACCTGCCCAAAATTTGACTATCTTGGTTTTGATCTTAGTTTTGATTGGATACCGATGGTCTCTTTGAAAGCTGTCAGGGGTAGAAGCACTGGTATGTTATAATGTTGGGTTTTCCGGTTTCTAAGCCTAAGCCGACCAGTGACATCAATGGCTGATGACAAAACAGAGTTTCTCACCACCACAGCAGGATTCTCTTTGAATTAAATGTGAACTTGGCTGTGACGCAATGACTGCGGCAAGGACAGGTAGTTTCTTTGTGTCAGATTTGGTCTAAAGTCGTAATATTATATAACACATATTGACATTACCAAAAGTACTTTGAATTACAGATTCTGTCAGAAGACATTTGTAAACATGAGGCAGGAATTGTTAGCAAATATTCTCACACAATGTGACACAGTGCATATGTTGCATTTTTAGGATATATTATGAGACACAATAAAGTTAAACCTTTATAAGCTAAGGTCAAGGTTATTGCTGAATTCCCAGTGCTCGTTGGTAAAAAGCAACTGATGCAGTTTTAGGGTATGGATATTATCAGAAATTTTGCTCAAATTTGTTTGTTGAACCAATAACAAATTTGATGAGCAAGAAATGCAAGTTTCATTGGTCTGTCATGTCAGGAGGCTTTTGATAAATTAATGGCCATACTTAAGAGTGTGCTGTTCTTTCAGCACCAATTTTTGGTCAGTTTTATAAAATTTATGTTGATGCAAGCCATGTTGAAATTGATCGAGTATTGATTCAAGAAGATAAAAATGGAGTGGATGGATCATTCAGTATGCTATTTTTCTGGAAGAAAAAATAAACAAGAACCAGAGAAATTATTCCACAATCAAGAAGGAATGTTTGACTTTGATATTGGCCAATCTATTTAAAGTGTACATTAGTTCAGCTCCTTCTCCATTTCTTGTATTCAGTGGTCACAGCCCCCATACTTTCATTAACAAAATGAAAATGACAATCAAATTGATTTTTAGGTAGAGTTTGATGTTGGGGGAATACAGCATTGATATTAGAGAAAAGATAGTCTGAATTCACATCATTCTGTGCAATTTTAATTATTATAGCATCATATATATATATATATATATATATATACATATATATATAGTCTTCTTTATGAGGGGAGGGGTCCCAAGTGGCCGAGTGGTCTAAATCGCTTACCATTACGAATTACTGCAATCTCACCTCTGTGTAGGTTCGAATCTCAGGTTCGGCCAATGTGGGTATGTGAGAAAGCCTGCCAGTAGCTACTTGTGGGTCGGTGGTTCTTTCCAGGGTTTCCCCAGGTTCTTCCTCCACCATTTATATTGGCCACCATGTATAGCCTATCTTGTGCTGAAAAATGGCTTTAAACCCTACAGCAACAACATTCTTTATGACTGAAGATGTTATGTATATTTAATTTCTATTGTGTACTTGACCTTTGTCCCTGATTGAGGATAGAGTTTTGGTGTGTACCTGCTCTTTGTCCTGTGTGTAAGTTATAAATAAGTTGTTTACTGATATTTGAGCTAAGGTCTATCCTTATTTGCAGACTGAATATTCTGGCAGAGAACATATGACCCACATCTGGTCATTTTATTGCGTCTTAGATTTTTATACAAGGCTAAAGTAAACAAAATTATTTTATTCCTTTGTTAAGATCAGTCTCTGGATTTATTTTCAGTTGTGTTCAGTTATATTTTGATAGGACTCATTTATTTGAAATTATTCTTTGGCAATACAGAGTGTTCATTGGCTTTTAGGACTTAAATACTATTTATGATTATTGTAAATTTGTTCAAAGACATTCTTGATTATATCATTGTGATAAATCAAGACTGTCAGTGTATCAACCTGTTCAAGCCTATTGGTACATCAGCACATTCAATATTGGAATTCATTTGAAACACTTTCTACTTTTGGGCTTGTGATAGAACGTTAGGATTATTTGAGATTTAATTCACAATACTGTCAGTTCCTGCTAAATTTTCACTTTTTAACTTTGAGAAATAAATCTGTTTGTTGATTATAAAAATTTGCTGATTTCATTTCTTTCTGTTACTTAGTTAAACCTTAGAATCTTAATCGACAAAGATTCAGTAGTGAGGCCACATTCCTGGTTAAGAAAGTGCCAATATTTAACTGGCAAGGTTTGGAGTTAGAAAATTTTTTGATTGAAAAATCAGAATCTGGTGAGGTTTGAAATTAAAAACTAAACAATGTTATATTGATCATGGATACAAATGAATAACATCAATCACATAGGCAAATAAGTATCACCTTTTGTACAATGACTTACTTACAAGAAGTTAGTTAAAAAGTAGGCTTTCTTGTATTATGGAAAGGCTTCAGATTTAGCCTATTGTCAACCATAATGTCAACTATTGTTTTAACCTTGCATGCACATACAACATTTTCTGGGTCTTTATGTCACAGATCAGCTGACTACAGTACTTGCTAACTGTAATTAATCTGTTACAGCATGTATCAGAAATGTAGCAGCTAAAATATATTTCCAAGTTTGAAATGAATTTCGGTTTTATTGGGGTGATGTCAGCATTTGGATTTGCATGGTTTTTGTTTGTAGGAAAAAAATGATGATATTAAAAACGGTAAATGTTCAGGACAAAAATTGTTTCAGTCTTAAGGGATTCCATTATAATGAAATTTCGGTTTTGAGGAGTTTCACTACATATATATATATATATATATATATATATATATATATATATATATATATATATATATATATATATATATATATACACACCACTCCCTCGATAACTCACGCCCTGATAACTCACGAACCCGCTTATAATGTGGGGTCAGGCGTGGATCCCATTTTTTAAAACCAGAAATTACCCCAAAAATAGATCCCTATTTTATGAACTTTATGGAAATCGCGATCAAATTAGCTACAAAAACTTTGATATATCGCTGGAAATTTTAATCAACATTATGAAATACCAAATTTAAAAATAAGTCATACAGTTTTTTACATTTTCTTTCCAAGTGACATTCCAAGCACACAGCAATTAACGATATGTAAGTAAATTTCGATCAATGAAAATGTCACTTATGCCGAGTGGAGGCAATACTTTAATAAATAAATTAAAAATTAAATAATTTTTTTATCAATTGAAATTTGTGTTCTAGTTCTGTCTTCTAGTTCCTTTCAAGTGTAATTATCGTAAATGCAATGTGTCCTCTTGTAATTAAACGTAAAATGTGTCAATCTACCATAACAGCTTTGTCCGCGAGCATTTCTCTGAGAACCTATTTAGGTACCAACCGTGTTTTGATAACTGACTTGCAGAAGTATTTGTTGCATTATTGCACTGAATTAAAAGCTGGCCTCCTTTGTATTATTACGTTAATTATGTCTTTTGAATCAAATAATGGAGGTGAAATAAACAAAAAATTAGGAGGCACGAAAATCCTACAAACTTAAAATCTAGCTGCCCCGGTCGTATGTTGGGTGAACTCACTTCATTTGATTAATTGAACACTGTTATAAATGTTATTGTGTATGTAACATAAACTACCTTAAATTAACCGACTCATTGGTAACTGTGATCAAAGATAGCACGGCAACCAAGCGAAAAGAATACTATACTTCGTAAAATAAAGAACTTGGTTTCACAGATATGGACCATTGTGGGCAAGTGAGTTTCAGAGAATTCATGAACTGGCACTTTGAGATATCCTCAAGAATGATAAAAAGTTTCATTATTACTTCCAATGAAATCACAATATCAATACTGTACTAACTGAACAGCACAAAAATTGAGATTCGACGTAGACGATTGTCTCACGAAAATTTTGCTTGCGTTTTGAACAAAAGGAATCTTGTTTGGTGGTGTATCAACAGTTAGTCTAGTTCCCTGCTCTTTTCACTCCCAATTTGGTAGGTTACAATGCCATACCACTCTGGGAACCAGACTCATCAAGAAAACAAAAAGCAGTGACGTAATACACACGTTTTCGTGTAAACGTAATGGTTGTTGAAACCAGTTGGAACGATCTTTTACATGTTGGACATTTTGAAAATAAATGTTATTTAAACAGAATAACGAACAACTTCATTAGAAAAAGTGCGTTATTAAAAATTATTATCGACGTGAATGTAAAATGAGGATTCAGTCATTAAACAGTGACGTTCCCTAACCCCGACACACACACACACACCCCCTGCTGTTTTCTCGATGTCCAAGCAATTTTGTTTCAATTTTTGGAGGTTCCTCGATAACTCACACCCTCGCTTATAGTGCGGTCTATGTTTGTGGACCCCGTTGTGCGCGAGTTATCGAGGGAGTGGTGTATATACATACATACATACACAATTATTTTCTTACATTTTTGTTTGCTTCTCATGAATGAAACGTCTGCTTCCAACATTGCATCTTTTAGAAATGTTTATGTTAATTTTAACCCACATGGTCAACAAGGGGTGACTTTAAAATATTTCATAAATTACAAACACCTGTAATGACTTTATTGGTCTTTTATTTGTGCATTTGACAAAGGTCACAAAATAACACATATAGTGTTTTGTCACATCTCAGTCATGATAACCGTTTTGAAACATTTAGCATTGAAACTTCTTGACTTCTTCTTGGATTAAAATTTCATTCCAATTACCTCTCTTTGTCGTATTCATGATGGTGAATGCAATCTGCACTTTTAAGTAGAGATTCTGTTTGATGCTTGATGGTATATGTTGCAGTATCACTGGGATCACTGGAGTGTGGCAGTATATACCATATTATGCCTTAACTTGCTTTGTTGATGGAAGTGTGAAGCCAGGATTAGGAAGCAATTATGACCAACAATCCAGTCAATCTGACACCCCATCCCATGCTTGATTTGTTAGTTAAGAGATTAGAAGTTATGTAGTTGTTCAGTTGTGAAGTTAAATACAAGAAAAGAATGAATGAGATTCATAAAACTGTGAATTCCTGACACAAGTATTTGCAGTTGATCATAATATCGTTACCATCAGATGATGCCTGGCATATAGAAGGATTTCCAGAGGCTTCATATATATTAGGTTTCTGTACCTGTCCAGATTTTTACCACATGGTCAAATCCAGATTTCACATTTTGGACTAGAGTGTTATGAAGAGTTAAGTCTTAATACAGTAAAATTCACATTATCTATATATTTCTTAATAAGACTGCAGATAGTATAGACCTGCATTTATGAAATCAAGATTCATACTTTGAAGATCATGAATGTATGTTGACAATGGCAATAATAAAAAATCTGAGACTAACTACAGACTATGGTTGCTGTACCGTATCTACATTAATCTCCCCATGGAGATTATGTTTACAGCCTCTGTCAGATACTGTGTGTATTTGGCTTCATCCAAAACTGTTGGTCCCACCGCATGTAACATTGAGATTGGTTTGGTGAAGATGATGCCACCATACTGAGACTTCTGAATGAGAAACTTAGTTCCAAGGGACCAGAGCGAACAATGGCACTTCATCAGCTCAGAAGGCAGCCTCCAACTACATCAGGAGGATGGTTCAGTGCAAACTCAAGGCAGATGAGATTCAGCCCTTCAAAGATTGAAATGACATGAAGAACTTCTGAAGAAAATCTTTGGGCACCATTCATCAGGAATATCTCCAATACCAGGTGCTGACAGTACCACACTGTTCAGTGACAAAGAAAAGATACCAGCAGAAGTCTACAAAACTGGAGACTCGCACATTGTACATGTACCAACAGAACTCCTCCAGTCACTGTGGACTCAAGGAACCATACCCCAGGAATACAACAATGCATCCATTGCCCACTTGTATAATTGGAAGGAGAACAGGCGATACTTGAACAACCGTCAAGGATCGCCTTGCTGTGAATAGCCAGCAAAACTGTCACAGGAAATCTGCTGAATCACCTTGTATATCCCATCAATCAAGAGCTTCTTCCTGAGAATCAGTATGGCTTCAGAAAAGGATGATGGACCACACACAATGTATTTTGCAGCTTGTCAGCTCCAAGAAGAATGCCAGGAAGAGAACACCAATATTTACACAACATTTATCGACCTGACAAAAACCTTTGATACAGTCTGTCATGGGGTCTTTTGCAGATCATGGCAAAATTTGGCTTCCCAGAGAAATTCATCATAATGGTTCAGCAATTCCATGATGGTATGCTCATGTCACGGAGAACAGTAAATCATCTGAACCATTCCCAATCACCTGTGGAGTCGAGTAAGGTTGCTTGTTGGCTTCAACCCTCTTCATCATCATGATGTTCTCTGCCATGCTGACAGATGATACTGGGATTAATATCAGATATCAGACTGATGGCAAGCTCTTCAATCTAAGGAGACAACAGGCAAAGACAAAGTTAAGGAAAGTTGCTGTTCATAAACTCCTATTTGCTGACAACTGTTCCCTGAATGCTAAATCTACATCTGAGATGCAACATTGTATGTACCATTTCTTGTAAGCTTGTGACAGTTTCAGTCTTATAATCAGTCTGAAAAAGACAGGTGATGTACCAACCTGTACCAGGTAAGCCTTACATAGAGCTTACCATCACATTGGAATAACCAAACCCTCTAGACAGTGGACAAGTTCACCTGCCTCAGCAGAAAACTGTCATATGCAGTTCATATTGATCATAGGGCCAATGCCAGAATTGCCAAAGCAAATGTGGCTATTCACAGACGATGCACAAATGTGTGGGAATGCAGAGACTTCAGTCTGCAAACAGAACTGAAGAGTACAAAGCCAATGTGTTGCCAACACTGCTTGTTGCATGCAAAATCGGGCTGGTATACAGATGCTATGCCAAGAAGCCAAACCATTTTCACATGGGCTGCCTGAGGAAACTGATGAGGATAGGATGGCAAGACAAAGTCACAGATACTGAGGTTCATGATCAGGCAGTCATTCCAAACATCCACACTCTGCTCATGAAAGCAAATATGAGATGAGCAGGCCACCATACCAGGATGGCAAATGAGTCTACCAAAGAGAATCTTCTACAGCAAACTTAAGGAGGAAAGTGATCTCAGAAGAAATGTTTCAAAAAATCCCTTCCTTTTAACATTTCAGCATTGACCCTGAATCTTTGGAAGATCTGACATAGGATCCTTCCATCAGGTGCAGTCTTACTCATACTGGAGCTATAGACTATGAGCTGAACTGAATTGCAGAGGCAGTGCAGAAGCACATGGAGTATAAATCTCAGAACTGCTGCATGTACTGTATTAATCAAGAAACTCCATGCATCATCTCCTGTCTAGTGTGCCAGAGACGGTTCATAGCACAGATTGGCCTGATCAGACTCTCATGTACTCATAGAAACCAAACCAGTTAGTGATGTTCTGGTTTTCTTTGAACTTTAAGGATGAACAACTACATCAGTGTTGTAGTTATTGACTTTTTAAGGACACAAATGAAGTGTGTGCTTGGTCATATTTGCTTTGTCAGCATGTATGGATATCTTATGTTAGTTTTACATTGTCTTCAGTTGCTTGTAACTTGTAGATTGCTTTGGTATGATGTACCTAGTTACGGAATTTTGTAGTTACATGCAGATTTGTGCTAATCCACCAGAAATCACAAAATATATGTATCTTGTTTGAAGTTGCAGTTTGGATTTGTAGTTTGAAGAAAAATTCCATTGATATTTTTTCATTTAACAGATTTTGCCCATCATGTAATAATCAAAATTATAGATCCACTATGCACATGAACTTTTAATAACTTTGATTTGTTTTATCCTTATGCTGTTTCAAAAGAGTCTGGGATATTATTATCACATCTGTCTGTCCATACATCCTCCATGGGTCATAACATGAAACTCTTAAATTACTCACTCTATGACCATATATACGCTTTCAGGGCATGAAGAGACAGATTCTGCTGTGCAGCTGACATTTGATCCTGGGTCTGTCATTACCAACAGGAACTTAGCCCTAAGGGTCATAACTGGAAACTCTTGAGATAACCACCCTCAAACCATATATATATATATATATATATACACACTGACTGTCTGGGCATGTAAAGATGAAATTAGATATGCAGTCAGTATTGGCGCCTGGAACTATATTATCCTATCCACCCACCTCCTTCAAATTATTTAACCCATAGGACATGTCATGGAAACCATCAAGCTTCTGACACCTAAAACCATGTACATGTAATGGACATAAAAGAGAAAATCCACATCAAATTAACATTTTTACTTTAGCCCCTTGGTCAGTCATAACCCTTAGGAACTTGGTCAGTAGGATCAGTTTGATTGTAGTGGTCAAAATGATAAGTATCAGAATATGTGTTTTGCAAACACAGACTTTAGTATTTTCTTCTTTTTTTTTTCAGCTGGAAAAGAGCATTGTGTGTCAGTTTTATTTCCTGCATAGTCACACTTCCACTCATCATTTGGCTGCTGCCGTCACCAATAGAACCAGTAGCATACAGGTAGTACACATGCATGATAACTTCCAGAAACTAGACTCAGTTGGGACCAAAAGAATATAACCTTTTTATAGAGGTGACCAGTATAGAGAGGTTTGATTAGTACTAGAATGACCATATTGATACCAGAATATGTGGCCAGTCTGCAGAGTTTTTGGGCAAAGGTACCAACCATTCCGGATTTTGCAAAATTATTTTTAACAAATTTTGGACATTTGTCATTCTCATTTGAGGAAATTCAGTGAAAAATGACATTTTGTTAAAACTTTATTTTCAGACAGACATTTTCTTTGTGGACACAGGTAGTAAGATAAGTACTTAGCACCAATATGATAGACTGATGCATAGGAAATAGTTTCTCATTGTAATAAAACAGAAGATAGATAACAAGAAGCAAGTCATTTTGACTGTTAATAGTGAACAGTGGTGTCAGACATGGAGAAAAAAGGAAGATGCATATAATTTGCAAGGAAAACTTATGTTTCTGGTTATTTTTTTTTAAGGAATTGAAAATTCTGGAATTGAAGGAATGGATACATAAATTTATTCTCATAAGACCATGATTATTATTGGCTGCATTCAGGTATGTATTGGCTCTTAGATGCAGTATGATTGTGTGACATTTGTTGCTCTTAATGAACAATGTCATGTTATTTATTCAGGATGTACTGCCAAGATTCTGAAAAATTTATGCCAGGAGATTTCTGATAAGCATCATAATAGGTTGGCATCTCTGAGCTGTGTTACATAGGGACTGGTTTAGGGATGTTTTACCATCATTGCAACCTACTTAACCAGTCATTTATGGGATGGATCAAGTACTCCTAAATGGTGCTAATATGACATCCAGTATGGACACCACAGCAGCCATTTTGAAAATCTTGTTGCTATACCTCCAAAACAGAAAGCCATATCAACATGGAGTTTTTACCAGAATTCTTGTGATGTCTTGTTGGTGCCAAATGAAAATGTTGCTGATCTGATATCCATTATGTCCACTATGATGATGGCCATCTGAAAATCCTGTTATCACTTTTTATGATAATTTAAAATATAAAATGGTGTCAATCTGATATGCAATATGGCTTCTATATTATTGACACTCCTCCTGAACAGAAAGTCATAAACAGAGTTATGTTGATCTGACATTATGGCTATCTTGAAAATCTTGTTATCATTACTCCTTCTAATTGGATGACCATATTGACATGGGGTTTTCACTAAAGATCCTAAATGAAAATGGTGCCAATTTTGCATCATATGTAGCTGCCATGATGGCCGTCTTGAAAATTTCAATCATAACTTCTCTTGAATGGATGATATTATTGACATGGAGTTTTCACCAATGATGTCAGTTATGTCAGATTGGTAATAGATGAAAAAGGTGCCAATCTGACATCAGATATGGCTATAAAAAAGGTTAATTTGAAAATTTTATTATTGCAGAAGGGTATCAGGGATGATTTCAACACTCAACAGTTAAAAGGAGCTGGAAATATATTTTTGGACAGTAGAGTGTATGCCATTTGAAGCAGTGCTTGTGATGCTTGAGGTTAAATTTCACATTCCTTTATATTTCCTGAATCCTTTAACACTCAATGGGTTTAGTTTGAATGTACAACATAGTATTGACATTTGATTCTTTGGCGAATAAAATGGAATGAAATGAAGTGATTGTCAAAAGAGAACATAATGTATATACTTGATTATTAGTTGACTTTTCCACCACCACCTTTTTAGGGCTACAAGCCAATTTCTGTCTGACCCTCCTGTAAGTTGTGGTGTGTTTTGCAAGTCAGATTCATCTGAACGGGTGACTTGTCATTAGTGAATGAGAGTTGTATTGTGGAAAAATATACTGGATAGATACATAGATAGAAAAGTAAAGACAAAACCCGTGTAAAATACAATTATTGAGTGGAATATATGACAAATAAATCGACAACTTACAATTTTTCTATCTTTGTGTAATAAAATCTATTAAAGTCCATAATGCTTGACATTTAAATCTATTTCTATCATAAATCCATGAATTCATTTATAGGTCACATACAGGTATATAAATAGTTCAGAATGATCCAGTTCATGATATCCCATAACATATTAATTCCACACAGCTTACAAATACACAATGAAAATTATGTCCACATTTTTGTCATTCACAGTATCCTATAAATGTTACTATTAAATGACATCTCGTACAAAGTTTAAGAAATCATCCTCATTGTCTGATAAAGTTCAGAAATCCTTAAATGTCATATACCATAGTCATTGTAAATATCACTGTCATATACAGGTGCTTATGTAGAGACTTGATAGTTTGGACTGTGTAAGTAACACTTTGATCATTCAGTCTGAAATTCATTAAAGGAATGAGCATTAAATGTAAAGTTCGATCAAAAGGATTGTCAACTTGAAAACAAACTGAGTGCTGACATCACAAGGCAAGGGCTTATCTGGCCACATACAGTGCTTGAAAACAGGGAAATATCACTTGGGAACTAAATCTATCTTATGGAAAAGGAAAACGCATATTAAACAAAAACTTTTATTGCATCAAAACACAAATACTAGTACAAATAAAAGCTTGGGCATGACGTGTCACTACTCCAGCCTATATTTTTCTCTCAAGTTGGAATCTGCCTCACATACCTTGAGAGACCAGAGATGGACCTTCTCTGGGGTAAAGTAATGCAACTCCCTTCACCTCTTAGCATTCTCCTAAGGTATTATGATTGGAGAACATATTTGTACAAGAAACAACTTTTGGGAGTAAAATATGTTTCTTCAGTAATACTTATCTGATCATATTATAAACACATGCCCCCATCCACTTTGCCTCCTATTAACAGAGTGTGCATTCTGCTCCAAAAACTCAAGAATGGAGAGGATTTACACGAATCCCTGTATCCAGGGGAGATCACTCTAGTCTGACTCTCACCTGTGTGGTACAACCACTAAGGTATTGGGATCAAGTAAAATTTTGATCTACAGTTTCACACTTTGCATAAGGTTTGATTTTCAGATAAAAAATTTCCCAAGTTTTTCTAATTGGTTATCCTGTTTACTTAAAGCAGATCTTTTATATCTTGGGTATTGTTACAATAACTTTTAATTCACTTTATGCTGTGTATAAATTTTTTACTTTTTATATATTTTATAATTCATTCCATATTCGGAAACTGGTATTGTTTAATCTGGCACAATTTATTTTTCTTATTTTAATAACTGCAAAATCTAATGTTGTTTGAACAAGTTTAGGCTCATTGTTAAGCGCATGAGACATTTTATCAACTGTCTTCTTTAGATAGTGCATTAGTTTCCATAATTATAATTTTTTAAAAAAAATTCAGTCATAGTACATGAATGTAGCATAGAGGTATTCCAGCATTCTTTCCATTGAGCATGTTGCCAATGCATACAACCTTAAACCAGTCCCTCTCTCAGAAGTACAGACTAACTGTAGAATGCTTTGCAAGTATTGTTTAGGAAACATAATTTACCTCAAAAATTGGTTTCTCAGAGCCAAAATATTCATTATTCAGTGACTGTTGTAGAACAAAGGCTTTGCTCATTCAGGTATGGGAATCTTCATTCTGTTGAAGATTACGGTCAGCAATGCATCACATCACATGAAAAAGGATGGTTTCATGCAACCTGTATGACTACTCAAAAGAAGTGAAAAGGCCCAGCAAGAAACCTTTGTCATATTTCTTTCAAATAACTAATTTTCAACAGTACCTGTTTTTTTTTGCTGATAGTACATTCTTTAATTCTTTTAAAGGTAACCGAGTTTGCTGTACGATCATGTGAAGATGATATTATAGGACATAGATATGTAATTAACTAAATGTTGATCAGAATGACCACTGAGTTCAAGCTGCATTCTAGCTTTCCAGCTTTCAGTCAGTAGCTTGGAGAACTGGTTGCTCAAGTTCATCATTTGCTTATAATCACACAGTATGGTAGCTGCACACCTTTTGTAAATGTTATGGTAATCATAGAAAATGTATATGATGAATGTTCAAGTAATTTTCTTGTTCTACACTGATTGCTTTGGCTGGAGGCTGATGGTTGAATTCTTGCATCAATGGGCAACCAGTAGCTCTTGAATTTGAAGATGACACATTATCAGGATGTAATTTTTGCTTCAGGAGAGCAGTATTCACTGATATCTATGGACTCATAATTATTCTATAATAGTTGAATGATCCATTTACAAGATACAAAATAAAGATAAAAGAAATTTTAGTTAATGTTGATAGTCCTGGTAACATAATATACTAATTTTAGACACACTATTAGTTGGGATTACTAAAGCTATAGGGTGATGATTTGTTTCCATCTTGAGCAGTGCTCAGTACCATTGTATACAAAAACTGGTATACTATTCCTGGATGGTCAAGTTAAAGTCCTGAGATATTGTAAATGTGGCACCAAATAATGCAAGGAAGTAATAGGTAGAATTGCAAAAGGCTAACTGCAGTAAAGGTGAATAAATGCCTACATCTACAACTAAAATACTAAGGATCATGTTAAGTTTAACATGCTTTGACTCTCACTACTTCAAAACAGTCAAAACAAAGACACTGTACATCACTGCAGAAGCTGCTTTTGTTTGATGTGCACATTTGGTTTTGTTATTTTTTTAAAATCTTTACTATAGGGCCAGGTTAATAAGCAGAAGGATGTATTTATTTAAAGATCCTGAATAACATTCCTGTACTATTGCATATAATTTTTTACTTTCAGCATGCCAGATCCCCCTAGTTTTGAAGGACCTTTGGCCCCCAATGATCATCTGCAGAAGGCAGACCGTTTATATGAGAATAAAATACTGGGACCAGAATCCCTTGTAATTGATGGAGGTAGAATTTCACATAGAGTCCTCTAAGTCCAATAATGGAACCTGTCCCTTAAGAAACAAACTCTTAAAATATGGAAATTATGCTAATTGATTTCCCCCCCAAATTATAATTATGCTAAGTGATTTCCAATTTTAGCAGTTTCCCCAGAAAAGGATTGTATCCCGATTGGCCATTCCTACCCACAACCACAAAAAAACCAAGACAGTTATTAGTGCAGGAACCATTCACAATCCCAGCCCCTCAAGAGAAATCCCAGATTCATGTTTACGCTGCTTGGTACAATAGTCCCATAAAGGTTAAATATGTAGGCACTGTTTCAACATGCTGTTAAACATTTCAGTATAAAAAAACTGAGTATTAGCGTCATCTGTTGTCGATCTTAACTTAGCAAATTATCAGTTGTGAAAGTTATATCCCAAACAAAAGTTGGAGAGGGCATTACCTTTCCCAGAAACATGGTTAAAAATAGTTCTGACTGACATGCAGAAATGTTGGAGTAAGGAGTTACAATGGACTGTAAAGAAATCCCAGCTTGTCTATGGAACAAAAACTTAAGGTAAAAATAAATATGTGTGTTTCCAGTTGGCTGGCTGTCCTTGTTTTTCATTGCTGACCAGAGCACTCTTTACCCCCAGGGTAAAGAAATTTTTTTAAATAAAAATTACAGATAAATTGATTTGTGCATCAAATTGAGCCAGTTTTTCCCAGCTCTGGAAGTGCTTAGTACATTATATATAATGGTCATTATTGTGTGGTGGGGGGGATGTTTTAAAAACTTACCTACCTACCCTAATTTTAAAACCAGTGCAATAGGAAACAAACATGGGGGAGGGATTAAAGATAGCATTGTTGGAAAACAACATAACAATGCATTGCAGTTGTTGTTTAATGCAGATATCCTGAAATTCCTGTATTTGCCAGATATTTCTGGTAGGTCAGTGGTTTTGAGGGGCATATACTCTGAGCAGCTGCACATTGGCAGAGGATATCTCAAATATCATTATATCCATTTGTCTTTAATTTGTCTATCCATTAAACTCTCAAATAATTACCATAACTAAGTAAAATTCAAAGGGGACTAGATAAGTTTACAGATTGTTTCATTGTCAAGGAATAAAGGTGTTGATGATGCTGATGCTGACCAAACTAAATTCAAAATTGACTAGGTCTAGTTTTTCACATTGTTTCCATTGTTTCAAAGAGGTGTCATTGACTTAGCTTGTTTTGATCATTATGTTATCTGATGTGTTTAAATACTATAAAACACAGGACATTTGTTGTGAAAGTTGTGTCATTGTGCGTCAACATCTACATTTAGAACAGAATACGTGTAATTATAAGTTGTGTCATTGTGCATCAACATCTACATTTAGAACAGAATACGTGTAATTATAAGTTGTGTCATTGTGTGTCAGCATCTACATTTAGAACAGAATACATGGAATTATAAGTTGTGTCATTGTGTGTCAACATCTACATTTAGAACAGAATATGTGTAATTATAAGTTGAAAACCAAGGCACAAACTAAGAAAAAGATACTAACAACAGCAGCTTTTATTATCATCCTTGAAGACTTTAGAAGGAACCTGAGCAAACAAAATTTCACTTTCTGACTGAAAGTTCCCATTAATCAGCTGTTATGTATTTTCAAGGATAGTAAATCAGTTTGTTGACAGTAATTAATTTTTAAAGAAGTAGAGTGGAATAAAGTACTTTTTCTGATTGAAATTCTGTTGTTACAGTACAGTTTTCTGAAATTAAAAACAATTTTTTAAAGTAATTAGTTTGAGAGGAAGCCATTTAATCATGGAAGAATAATACTAGCAGTAAAGCAGCAGCAAATCCGGAATCAAAAATAGACATTTTCCTGCACATTTAATAATTAGATATATCAATGTTTTCTTATTTGTTACAGCATGTTATATCTCCTTTAATGTTTTTAGATTACATTTCACAGATATATGTCCACCATATGAACTCGTGTGGAAAAGTTGTCTGACAAGAGCCATGAGAATTTCAGAAGAACCCTATCGATTTTGGGATCAAAAGGTCAAAAATGAATCTCACTTAGAAAAAAAATTGGTTTCCTCATGCTAACTTCAGTTTTCCATCATCATCATTTACCAGCCTTTGTGGATAGCTTGTGGCAGGGAAGAATCCTATTGGAAACAAAAGGTGATGGTTGTTGTGACTGAAAGAACAAAATGGTTTCTACTCTGTAACATCAGTTCTAAGCTGCACATACCTCAACCAAATTTTGTTTGTGGCTTGGGGCTCTAAAAATAAAAAATCATAGTTACTCTACAGTAACATTAGTTCTACATCACAAACTTGGACTAATTTTGTGGATGGCCTGCACTTAGGGTGAGGCAGAGACCTATTGATTTGGGTGTCAAAAGGTAAAAGGTTCAGGTCAGTGTAACTGACAGTGAAAAAGGTTTCTGCACAAAAATGTCAGCTACATTTGTTGAGAATTATAAACATAGGTCAGTTTTATAGCATGCCATTTATTATACTCTTGTAAATTTCTGCTTCAAAGCAAACATTTTTACTTTGAACAGATCATTTGTATACTGGAACAGATGATGGAAAGATTGTGGATATTCATAAAGGAACAGTAAGGACAATAGTCAAACTTGGGAGAGATCCTTGTGGTGAGTAAGTGGGAATAGTTAAAATTTCATTCAGTTTAATATCAAATCGAGGTATATATTTTGTGTCATATCATTCTTAATTGGGGTTAGGGGTCTGTTTTTGTTTGCTCTGCACTTTATTTAAAATATGTTTCTGAAAAAGGTATTTTATTAATTTTGTTTAAATGTTTTTTGGACCATCATGAAGGTGGAAAGAATATAATAGTGTTACAGTTATCCAGCCTTTCACTTGTCTGTCCTTCTGTCTTGTTTGTTTTTTGTTTGGGTCAGTTTCTCATACATTTGTAGCATTTGGGGTCATTTAATTTATTTGGGCATTTCTCTTGGTGAGTGTAATACTCTTACAACAAAAATAGGTAGTGTTCTCTATATTTTGGGTATTGGTGACTTTGGTTGAGTTTTACAGTCAGTTTAATTTCACAGATTTATAAGTGGATGTGTCTTGCTGAGTACTGCATTCATCAAAAGTTGGTAACAGTCACCTGTATTTTGTGCTTCAGTGTCTTTAGTTAAATGTTTTAGATAAATCATTTTGATGTCACAGCCTTTTTATATGTATCTGGTTGCACCACTGTATACATCGATAGCTATCTTTGTCGGGTGATGCCTTCAATAAATGATTTAACTTGTAGTTGTTATCAGTTTCTTTTCTATCATTCTGATCCAGAAGTGTTTGCTAGAATGTCCTTCTTGTCTTTTGTGCATATAACTGTGGGTACTTTTTTTTTTAATCTTCAGGTAGATTTGAAGATGAACCAACATGTGGTCGACCTCTGGGAATGAAGCTAGACCATGAGGGCTACTTGATTGTTGTAGACTCTTACCTAGGATTATTTAAAGTCAATGTGGCAACAGGTATTTATTTTATATTGTCCAAATTTAAAGTCAGTGTATCAACAGGTATTTATTTTATATTTTCCAAATTTAAAGCCATTGTGGCAACAGGTATTTATTTTTATGTTATCCATATTTAAAGCCATTATAGCAAGAGGTATTTTTTTTTATGTTATCCATATTTAAAATCAATGTGGCAACAGGTATTTATTTTATATTATCCATATTTAAAGTCACTGTGGCCCAAGTATTTATTTTGTATTATCTCAGTTTAAAGTCAGTATGGCAAGAGATATTTATTTTATATTATCCAAATATACATTTGGATATTGTATGGCCATTTGGTTAATGCATCTAACTCAGAATCACATGGTCTTGCTTCGTTACCTTATCTAAAATGCACATAAGGATCTGATAATGAATGATTCCTCTAGTAACTAGTAAATATTTTAACCACATGATTTCTTAAGATTGTTGTTATGAAATCTTGCATAATGCTACCACAGTAGGCATGACAATGTCTAAATATTACACAGTTTTTGAGAGGAATGAAAATGGGGTACATTCCAGGGTTACAATAAGTAAGTTTTAGTTAAACATTAAATAATTCATGAAATAATGAACAGGTGCAACTTTTACTTAAAACAAGCCAGAGAAAGTACTGGCTGATAATTAAATATAAGTATGGTTGACCCATGCTTGCAACGTATCAACAATATTAATACCCTTTATTAATTCAACCTGGTAATACAATGTCAGTTAGAATGTGAAGAAGCTGATTGTAACAAACTAATGTATTGTTATGCTAATCAAGACATTTATTTCCCATTTCTAACATTGTCCTAAATGTGAATGGCCATCAGCTTCTTGTAAGGTCAAGTCTCGGCTCAACCAGCATGGTTATATGAGAAAGCTTGTCAGTAGCTTCCTTTGGTTCAGTGGTTCTTTACGAGGTCTTAAAGTTCTAGGTTCTTCCTCTACCAAAATATACTGGCCGCCATATATAGCCAGTCATGTACTCAAAAATGATATTTAACCCCAGAGCACTAAACCAATCAACTGGGTTGTGGCCCTTTTTTACTTTGAACTATGAACTGACATTTAAAGTTGTGCCATGGAAGTGGCATCCATTGCCAACTTTTCCAACTGGTTTTGTCATGTGATTTTTAGTTCACCTGACAGAGTCAATGCTGTACTAAAATTTATTGTGAGGTCACTTCCGTCCCCATCCATAGGGCATCATGGTGGGAAAATAGAAGAAGTGCTGAGTGGTAAAGTTAAGACTGTTTATAATAGATACTTAAAATAGCTGTTTTACTAAACAAAAGCTTATCAGAAAACAAAATGTATGTGTCTAGGCTCTTTCCCATTGCTTATTGAACAGAAAAAGGATGCAAGAGTTGATACTGTACTCGGTATGAAAGCATTAAGTGGCCTCAAAAAGGGTGGGGCTGGGTAAAGATAATGATTCAAGGAAATTCAAAGTCAGCTTTGCTTTCTTTGCACATTTGGGCAAATGACGACAAGGGTGTGGGGTGCTGTTTCACCCCAGGTACCCCCCTAGCATGGACATACTTGATCAGAAGGCCAGGTGAGCTTGTGGTACGGTTGTGGGTCTGTTTTACGTGAAAATTCAACTTCTCAAAATCTACTGATCTGCTTTTAGTTAGATTTGGCAGAGAGCAGCCAGGTATAAAGGTGTTTCAGATTTATATAGATGATGCCAATATGCTATCAAATGTTCTCACTGTTAAAAATATTATTAAAAAAATTTAAAAGACCTCTAAAAAATGGATTCAAAAGAAATTTTTAAAAATTCTACATGAAGACCTGGCATTAAAACTTTTCATGTTTTTGCCAATAATTCTAAAATTGCAATCAAATATGGTATCCGTTTCTAAAAATCAAAAACCATTGAAACTACTTCTCATGAACTGCTTACGGTAACTGAATTTTATCAAATTTGAGCAGAACTAACTGTGTATGAATACCTCTAAGTTAGTATAAATTATGCAGTGTTCATTAGGGAAGCTGTGGCGACTCAGTTTGTAGAGATTTGGACTTGTAATTCAAGATTCATGAGTTTGCTATACACACAGGCAAGACCAAGTGGGCTGTTCTGGTATGTCCTTAGAAAAGGTCACTTAGCCCCCATTTCCTCAGCATGATGTAGCCAGTAATGTGTTAATAGTGACATTAAAACCTACAATCCAAACCAATCTAATTTGGCTGCTGTTGCTAATGGTAGAAAAAACATACAGTGACTTCTCAATTATTGCATAACAAATCTTGACCTAATTTTGCAGAAAGCACTCTGGTTTAGAAGCATTTTAATTTTGTACAAATGATTCTGATCTGCCATTAAATGTGGTTAGAGATAATAAAATTAGAGAAACCTTCAAACATCTTTTTGAGCTCTATTCATTGTGGACCAGAAGAGCTTGTTGCATGGCCTGTTGTCTATCTTCTGTCATCCAACATCCATCCATTTGTTATCACAAATTTGTTATTGCTACTTCTGCTAAACTACTTGCAGGATTGCCATGAAACTCTGAACAGAATGTCATGTCAGGAAGACTTGTGATGTCTGAATGGTCCCAAATGAACCTGGTGCCACCTGGACATTTTGAAAATCGTGTCATCGCTACTCCACCTGAATCAATGATCATATCATCATGGAGTTTTCACTAAAAGACTTTGTATGAAGTTTAGTTCGTCCTCAGTTAAAATGGTGCTAGTCTGACATCCAATATGGCCACATCAACAGCCATGTTAAAAATCTTGTTATTGCTGTTCCTCCTGAATGGAAAGTCATATCGACATGGTTCACAGGAAGACTAATCTTGTGTGCTGATTTAATATCCAGTATGGTCATCTTGAAAATCCTATGACTTCAGTTTCTAAAGGGAAAGTTATACTGACATTGGGTTTTGACTCAAAGACTTCTGTGATGTCTGGTGAGTACTAAACAAAAACTGTGTTGATCTGACATAAGGTATGGCCACCCTGACAGCCATCTTGAAAATCTTGTTATTGCTACTCTTCCTAAATGGAAAATCATACTGACATGAGTTTTTCACCAGAAGACTATTATGATACGTAGTTGGTCCCAAATGACAGTGTCGCTGATCTGACATTAAATGTAGCCAGCATTGCAGCCATCTCAAAAATCTTTTTGCTAGTCCTAAATGCAAAGTCATATTGACATGGGGTTTTCACTGGAAGACTTCTTATGGTGTCTAGTTGGTCATGAATGAAAATGATGCCCATCTGACATTCATCTTGAACGTCTTGTTATAGCTATGTCTCCAGAATTGATGGTTAGAACAACATAGGGTTTTCACCAAAATTCTTTATATTATATGTAGATGGTCCTAAATGAAAATGGTGCCCCACAGACATCTAATATGGCTGCAGCTATGAACTTATTGAATTTTGCTGGTAATTGTTTTGAATGGGTAGTTATCCTGGTTTGGGGTTTTCACCAGAAGACTTTTTATGATGTCTAGTTTGCCCTAAACAAAAATGGTTACATTCTTACATCCTGTATGAATGCCAGCTAATTTGAAGAAGTAGTCTTATCTTGAATTCCTGGAAATAATTCTTTTCAGTTAGATAAGCCTGAGTCTGTTCAAAGGATGTTTGCTTCATGACCAATCAGCCATTTGAATAAAGATGGACAGAAATTATCATGCTAAGCAAGATATCTTGTTTAACTGCTCTTGCATTTGTCTTTTAGGCAGATGTCTGCCAAGCGACCATGGGCCATTTCTTGTTTAGCACATACTTAATGTACTGTATTACAGAAATAGAAGACAAAATGTAATGATCATACACAGTTTGCAAGCTGTGAATACATTTTCTGTAATGCTTAGAAAAGAGTGTCAGCCATTGGGCATGGTTCTAAAGTTCTAAATCTTTTTCTTGTTTCAGAACTTTCTGAACTTTGTATGATTCTATATAATCTATGACTTAAACAGGTGATGTCTATTTGTTATGGCCATCCACTGCCCCTATCAATGGGAAGGTTCCAAGGTTCCTGAATGACCTGTACATCATGCCTGATGGACTGATCTACATAACAGAGTCCAGCACCAAATGGCAATGGAGACATAACAGATTTAACCTTTTGGAGGGGAATAACACAGGGAGGTAAGCATAAAGAATTTTACAGTTTTATGCCAAAATTATTTTAATACTGTTTATAAATGTGTATAAATCATCCCATAACCAGACACTTTTGGGACCACAGATTTCAGACATTTAATGGAAGGGACTGATATGTAGATAGAAGTTTTATCAATATTAAAATTGCCTTATTTTATTCAAAATATGTTGCCAGTCAGCAGAATGAGCATGGTCACAGAGTGGCCAGTTCATGAAAGTTTCTCTTTATTATTACAAGCCTGAAAGTAGTGTGCTGAACATGTATCACTTGTGTACTAATCATAGTTACACTATTCTTTGCAAGAGGATATTCAGTCAATAATTTAACCACTCTGGGTGGCCTAAGGGGTTCGAGCATTAACCTTGGATGTGGGAGGTTGCAGGTTTTAACCCTGGCCAAGTCATACCAAAGACTTATAAAAATGGTACTAGCAACTACCTCATTTGGAGCTCAGCATTAAGAGGTTAGCGTTAGGACTGGTCAGCATGTTTTCAGGATAATGTGACTGTGGGGGACATGATGCCTCAGTGCTAGACACCACTATAAACTGCCACACTGCAAACATCATTGCAATATGACTGAAACATTTTTCAAGTTGCATCAAAAATCTATATCACACACACACACAGAGTCAATAATTTTCATCATTGTTGGTGACCTGCTCAGTGAAAATGAGTGCTCTTGGATGAAAACACTTAGCCCAGAAACAACATTAATCCCCACTTACACGATATGTGTTGTGTAAAGTACACACATATGCTTAGCTCCCTTTAATGAAAAATATTGTATAAATTTGACAGTTTTGACATAGGTGACACAGCATGTGCTCTCACTGTGCATATTATGGATGCAGAAATCAAACCAAGATAAATAAGTCAGCACATTACAGTAGTTTAGAGTCTATCCCATTTTATTGATTGCCACATTGATTTCTGTTGTGTTCAGTTGTTGATATCAGAGTAGATGAGAATTGAACAAGTATCACATTTTAGCAATATTTTTAGCTACCTTTCTTTGTGATTTTCAGTAATGTGCCTTTATCCATCTCGGCAAGTATTGAACAAACACCACATGATAGCTATATTCTCACTGTACTCTCATGTGTGTCTGTCTTCCAATTGCCACATGGGTATTTTCATACTCAATTTCCTAGATATAATCAGCTCATGATATTACGGATGGCTGGTGCATAATACTTTTTCAGATCAGGATCTATTCTGTTTTTTAAATGCTCACCATAAGGCGAAGCATATGATGTCTTGATGTCCATAATTTTGTCTGTTACCAATTTGTTTTCTGTATAATAACTTGAGTTCTCCACCATGTACAGATACCAAACTTTGCGGATGGGTTACACATGTGGTAAGAAGTACTCAATTGATTTCAGGTTCAAAAGCTCAAAGCAAGGTCACAGTGATTGAAAGAAATAAAACAGTTTACACACAGTAACTCTTAATTCCACACCATCTAAAGTTACTAACCTTTGTGGACAACATGTACTTGGGGTCATGATGAACCCTATTGATTTCTGGATCAAAAGATACCATAGATGTGCAGAAATCCATTGCCCATATTGTCCAAGTTGGAGATTGCTCTTACAAACAAGCAGCATTTGCAAGGATACTGTTCCATGGGCAAATTGTGTCTTATAACTTAAAAGAGCAGTAGTTCCCATTTTATCTGAGCAATTTGTATACAAGTGCTATTCATACTTACCAGCGAGTATCATACAGGTGTATTCTTTGTTGTTTACATAGAGTAGGCAGCAGTTTGTCAATTAGGATTAAATCCAGCCTGGTTACAGCCAATAGGAACACATGATACTGGTTTAGGAGGTATCTTTTAATGGTTATATCACAACAAGTTTCATTGGCTGGAGAATAAGGCTTCTGGAGAAATCCAACATTTTCATCCAGTCAGTGAACTCCTTCTGTCCATGATGAGAAAGAATGATGATGGCATTTACCAGCAATGTATATTGATGGATTGTTTTCATATAAAACTAGGCTAAATGGCAAAAAAGTCAAATGGAAAGTCAACAATATGTGCTAAAACTAAAATTGATTATAATGGTTGGGAATAAAATGAAAAAAAAACAAAATGAGAGTTTAAAGATACCTGTTTGCAGGTCCTTCCCTTAAGGTCAGTTAGGATCAAAAGATTTCATCTTGCAGTATATCTAAGAGATACTCCTCAGTTGCTGACAACCCACTGGATTGTTTTGTTTAACAGGTTACTACAAGGAAAAACACATAGTAAACATCAGAAATGTGAAAAAATACATCTCAGTAAAATTTTGATCATAAAATGGCCAAATTTGAGAAAAAGAAAGTTGTGGGTGATTTAGACAGTGATAGGTAAATACAGTGTGAACCAAACAGAGCATTACAAGAAGCTTTTTGACCCTTTACATTTTGGATGCCTCTACCCCATTCTCATGGAATTGCTATTGGACACCTCCATCTGATTTGAAATCAGGCATGTTTGGACACTGTTGCAGTATCTGCATGGAAACATATTTCTAAGCCTACAGTAAACATTTGCCATTTTGAGCTGGTTTTGTAGTGTCACATTAATAGAAAACCTCCTATTAGAAACTACATACATTGAGATGAATGATCATTACATCACATCATGTGGTTGCTATTTAAGATGTAGTCACAATCTGCTATTTAAAGTAACTGGGCAGGATTCTCCACTCACAAGAATGGATGCCACAGATTTTGTTAATCTCTTTCTTGAGTTTGGATTATTAGAGCTATGAAGGCTTCAGTAAATCAGATATAGACTCCAATGTTCATGTAGGCAACACTGATGTTTTAAGTTTATCAAATTTCAGATGATTTAGTGATACAGATGTAAACAAACTGGTACATCTAGACATTGGGAAAAATCAGCAGTGGTTGGTCATGCAGCTTCATTCACCTGAAAGTGAATGAGTTCTCTCAAGATTTTCAAGCATATAAAAAATTCTTCCGTGAAATAATTAAACAACTATAAAGATTCTATTTTACTCTTTAAACTATCCATTGATAACAGATATGCACTGTTGTAAATTGTACAGGAAGCCCTAATCATTTTGGCAATAGATGTTCTGTTATAAACACACTACACTGTTTGTCTTGGACTTGTGTATATTGACAGCCTAACACAGTAAGAGATTTTATGAGGTAAAGGGTTCATACAGCATATACCTTAACAAAAGAGAGAAAATCATTTTCAGACAGAATTTCTTTGTAAGATGCAAATGAAAAATTTGAAAATATGAGTGGCACTTGGAACTAGAACTGCATGTTAAGATTTTATCAGTATATCTGTCATTCCGCTGAAAACTGTCATAGATAAAATATCTTAGGCTAAAATCATGGCCAACTTATCAGAAGCTAGTACTGACTCAATAGCAATATACTAAGAGTTCATTCTTGTTAAATTTGTTGACACTGACCTTACAAGTCCAGTTACAATACTTGCCAGCATTGAATATCTTGAATAATCATATTCTGAGGGCTTGCAATAAAGAATGAACATCATAATCTTGACAGGTTGATGCTGCTGATAACATGCAATATTATGGCCTTCACATTGTATTAACATTGATGGCACTAGGATAAATATTGTAGCAAAGAACAATGTAGCTCAGAGGCTTGCAGACACTGTTGATCACTGTAATCATATGCACATTGCGGCACATCAGTTAGAGCTTAGTGTTTTGGATGCAGTCAAGATATTCCATTACTTTAAGAAGTTTGAATAGACAATCAAAATGTTGTAAAAATTTTATTCCCTCAGTCCTAACAAGTACCATGTTTTATCAATATATTTAGCTAGCCTACTCCACTATGTGATTTTCAGTAACTTGCCATTATCCATCTGGGCGAGTGTTGAACACAAGCACCACAGTAAAATAAAATACTTAAAGACTTGTGTAAACTTTACTGTTTTCTCACTTCTGTAGTCTGAGTATACCTTTACATCAAAAAGAAGTCAAGTCCAAGTATCATCCAGTATATCTGATAAGTCAGATAAATACTGCATGCATTTGCATTGTATAGCTAAATAAGAGTAAATTGTTACTGTCTTCCACTATTCTTTTTCACTGTTGAGAAGTTTGTTTTTTATACAGACAGTGTTTTTAATTTACTTATTCATAAACAGACTTTGACAAAATTTCTGCACACACGAAAGGTCTAAGTTCAAAGTTTCTGACTGAAAGATGAAAAATGGTTTATGCACTATAATTCCAATTTTCCAACAGCTATATTTACCTACCTTTGTGGATGGTTGTACTTGTGGTAAGGAAAAACCCATATTGATTTTGAGGTCAAAAAGTCAAAGATCATGGTCACTCTGAATGAAGAGAACAATTGTTTCTGCACAATAATGAGTTATTCATTGTCTACATTTACCAAACATTGAGGATAGCTTGCATTTGGTATAAGGAAAATCCTATTCATTGCGAGTTATGTGGTCAGAGGTCAAGATCTGTAAGAAGGAAACTGGTTTGTGCACAATAACATTTGTTCTACATGATATACCTCAACCAAACTTTGTGGATGGATTGCAACTGATTTCTCCATTAAGTACTATAATATACACTGTCAAAGCTCTTACACAAAATTCTCTGTGTTTACAAAGGATGTAAGTTTCACATAACTGACTGACTGTTCCTTTTTTAAAAGAAAATTGGTAATCTAAGAGAGAGAAGCTATAACAACTAACATAAACATTTGTATTTTATTGTTTACAGTATTAAGGTTGTTTTATACCCCACCATTATGTGAAGTGTATTATTTTAGATGTTCATCCATCCATTAGTCTGTTACCAGTTTCATTTCTGTACAGATACTAAACTTTGAGAATTTTACTTGCATTTGGAGTAAAGTAGAACCCTATTGACATAGAAGTTAAAAGCTCAAAGGTCAGTGAAACTGTTTCTGAAAAAAGAAAAAATGGTTTCTGCACATTAACTTGAGTTCTCCATCATGTGCAGTTATCTTTTTTTGTAGATTGCATTTTGGGTAAGGTATAAGCCTGTCAGTTTTGTAATCAAAAGATCAAAGGTCAAGGTATCAATGACTGGAAGAAGAAAAATGGTTTCCACACAATACCTTGAATTCTTCATCATATTTGGTTACAAGACTTTGTTGGTGGTAATGATTCTTGGGTCCTATTGATTCTGGAGTCAACTGATCAGAAGGCAAGATCATTGACCGAAAGAATTAAGCTGGTTTCTGCACCATAACATTAGTTTTACTTTGGCCAAACTTTGCTGATAACTTGCACTTGGGGTTAAGAAGATCCCTATTGATTTTGGGAGTGAAAAGGTCAAGGTCAGTCAACTAAAAGAAAACAAAGGTTTCTGCACGGTAACATTAGTTCTGGATCAGACTTTGACTAAGTATTGAATGGTTTGTACTTAGCATAAGGAAGAAGCCAATATGTTTTAGAGTCAGAAGGTCAAAGGTCACTGTGGCCCAAAAAAGTAAAATAGTTTCTATATTAATATTTTGGTTATTTTCACAGAGGACAGTTAAATACACGGCAGGCATATCATGTGGCATTGACAGTACTATCACTGTTAAACTATTATTTATTGCATAGACCTGATGTATATCATATGTACAACAAGGTCAAAATAGGAGGCAAGCATCTAACCACTGAGGTAATCCATTTGGATGGAAGCTTCCTTAATTAGGTGTCTAAAGATTTACTGTGCTTGAAATATTGATCGAAGTTGTTTTTAGTTGAACAGATTAATGCTAATATTTGTGTCCTCCAGTGCTCAAATCTGGAATGTATGTCAGTGCTTAAGGTAGTGTAACATTACATCCTATATTTTACAGGTTTTGCTTTTTTTGCATTTATATACTTTTACAGATTTTTAATATCATTTCCTTTCATCTTTTATCTTGTAGTGATTCAGTTTTTATGTTTTTTTGTAGGGTTTATCTCACTAAGCATTCTTTTTACAGTTTTTTAAAATGTATTTTGAACCCTTCATTACCTGGCACTGTATAGCCAGTATTCTGCTGCCATGCCATTAAACCTACCTACCTACCCAACCTACCTGCCTGCCTACCTACCCCTCCCCTACATACATAAATATATACATATATATATATACACACACACAAACCTACCTACCTACCTACACACACACACACACACACACACACACACACACACACACACATACATACATACTCTTTACACAGAATAGACTTAAAATGTATCTAAACATACTGTCTAAAGACCTGTGTTTACAGACTATACCATTTTGTGTATTTTCAGGCTGTTATCTTATGATCCAAAAACTAACATCACTACAGAGTTGGCCACTGGCTTTGCATTTGCAAATGGAATCCAGTTGACAAGAAATGGAGATGCACTTCTAATTTGTGAGACAGCTACAGCAAGAATTATGAAGTAAGCTTGTATTATCTCACCTGCATCAGCAGAAAATGAGACTAATAGAATTTATACTAGTGATTTACACCAAGATAAGGAAATTGCAGTCAAGGACTATATTGTTTTCTGCTGAGGCTGTACCAAGCAGAAGACATAATCTAACCCATGAGGTTGTCTTGGGGCTAGCTCTTAATCAGTTGTTTCTCATTATTTTATTTTTATAATGATTAATATTATGTAAATTTATTTCAATTATTAGTTTCATCCTCACTTGTCATAAAATTGGCATCATCTAGTTCCTTGGTGTACTGGTTGGGATCTAGTTCTTCCTGAATACCAGTTGTCACAGTGGTTTTAATATCTCTCAAAGAACATGAATTTTTGCTCATTATAGAAGAACCTTAAAAAATGACCTTTTTGAACAAAAGCCAGTTTTTATTTATTGTTTTGTTCAAGTAACACCTTTTTTCCTTCCATTAAACCCGTAAGTGACCATTTACCTACAGGTGCTTCACATGTCCATATGTTTTTTAATGTGGGTCAAATGCTGACTTGTCCTCAGAACATATGTTTTGATCCCGACTCACTACAGTGATTGACAGTGTGAAAGGAACCATGTTTTACACAAATATTATGAGCATTCAGATATCGTACCTTGTAGTACTTTTTGTAAACCTGATTCCACCTTTATTTCCCTAATTGAACACTGAGAACATGAATCTCTCTAAATGACTGGTTTGAATTATGTGTGTCTTGGAGCATAGATTATAAGAAAATTGAAACATATGAGGTATTGTATTGACTATTAATAAATAACTGTGAACAACTTTAGTAATTTCAACAAGGCATATTTAATTTTCATATGGAATGGTTTGCTTATTATGCAGTATTAATTATATTCACAGTCAAGTCTAAAGACAGAATTTAATTTTTTTTTTAAATGGCAGTGAATGAGCATTGGGATAGTGTATAGAAATCAAACTGCTACATAGTTATAGTCCCCTAGTAGGGGAATTCAGAATCGACCCCTCAGAAGTTGACAGGAATGGTAGTTAATTTCCTCACGAGTCCAGGGACAGTTCGCATTCACCCTGACAGGATCACACATGTACTGAAATAAGAGTAGTCAAGAAGACTTCATTGTCCTCTCATCTCTATTTCTTTAATGTTGGAACCGTGAACATGACAGTGAATCTATGGGCTTGCATCAGCCTCATAAGATACCACTGTGTTATGGTTGCAATGGACATGTCAGTCATGGCATAACTTAATTGTCAAGGAGGCACCGATGCCCATTTTCTTTTGTTTTAAAGTCTGAACCTTCTCGGATGAAGAGCTTCAGAGGACATTCCAGTCAAATGCTGATGACAGCCTGTCAAGAGAGGGATGGTTGGTCATCATAGAATGGTCTATGTACCAGTCAGTGGCGGAGACTTTTTCAGCTGTGGGGGAAGCTAGAGATAGACTTTGTTTGGAATGAGGTTGAACAGCAAGCTACCACTTTGTGGCTGGTGGACACCTAGTCTATGTGGGATAAACTGTATATCTATAAATTCCCACCTTTCAAAATAATCCCATAAGTTCTTATGAATTAGAACTTACACATTACAGCTCATTCTGAGAGACCAGAGATTCACATCTGTCTTGTATCAAACAATATAGCTGTCATGATTGATTTTTGAGCAGAATGCAGACTGCACTGCCCAGACTAGAAGGCATTTGACCTCAAAGGTTTATGACACCAAGTGGAGGGTATTCTCTAATTGGTGTGATAGGAAACACATTGATCCAAAATGCCCACCTTCACTGCAGTTGCAGATTTTCTTCTCATTATTTTCAGAGAGAAAAACTGCTCAGTCTCCACCACTGGGGGTTATAGAGCAGCACTCTCCAATACCCTTAAGTTCTCTAATGGGCTTCAAGATAGGGTTGGACTCCCATCTTTCAGATCTGATAATGATTGTTGAGCTTTCGTGACCAATCTCTCACTCTTTAATGCCTAGGTAGAACCTTTAGTATGTTTGTTGGTCATTTTCTTCACAGTCTTATGAACCCTTTATTAAGATTTCTTTCAAGAACCTTACCTTAAGATGGACTACTTTCTCTATCAGGAGAGCCTTGCATGAAGAGGAGTTAATCTATTCAGTCTTGTTGAGGATCACTTGAGCTAGAAGGCCCTTCACATTGAAAGAACAGGAAAGGAAGTGACACTGTTTCATGGGCTGGTCAAAGGCAACAACATCCCCTTCTAAATGTTGATCTATTAACTCTTTTTTTTCTGTACCTTTTGTAGAAGTTAGCACCTGATTGCTACCAAGCCCTGCCAGTCCATGTTTTGTGACATATTTAGACATCATGGGAGAGGAGATATACATGTAGGCTTCAACAAATACCAGTTGGACTTGCTGGCTGATTTCAACCCTGAATAAGTTCCGGTCCCTCACCTTGATCTCCAAATGAAAGTTCTGGGTTCTGACATGACTCATCTCAGACAAGTTAGAGCCCATGGCTTGAACCTCACTGTTACTACTATCTTTCTAAGCAATTTGCTTAATAACCTTTGACCTGCAGATTGAGTGAATTGGTATCTCCTAACAATCAGATGGTTAGGTCATCCTGATGTTGTAAGCAGGTTTTTTAGCCAAGAACAGGTGGTTGTCTGGGGGCAATCAGAAGGCGGTCATTTGCACACTGTCCATGATCATTATGTTGAGTCATGCAGCTCTACAAGTCCTAATCCATGCTCTTGGGCACTACCAGTAGGGGCCAGGAAGCATGACATAACCCCCATAACCCCATGGCATCTTAAGAAGGTGATCCACTTAGTGTACTGATGTTTCACAAAATGAATTTTGGGACACCAGGTTCAATCAGTTTCTACAACTCTAACATTCAGAGCCTGTTTTTAATGGTCTGATGGTTATGTATTCAAGACCTTGCATTGTAGAAAAGGGATTTAATCTGTGTCCAGTATCTGCTGCTCTGAAGACCAACAGATCCTGTTAGCAACAGCACAACCTTCTTGGGCTTACGGCTTTTACTGGATTTACCTGGTGGCTGTCTTGGTAAGAAAATGCCATCTGTGTATCATTACTGTCGTGTAGAATATCACATGTAATATGTGATTTATTTATGTTAGGGGAGCAGTTTTATCCTCCCATAAGAATTTCAGCCATGAATTTCAAAGGGTATCTGTACATTTACTCTCCCTATCACATGCTGTTAATGTGATCAAGTATTCAACAGAGAAAGGAAGTCTTAATAGCAAGTTATGTTTCTCTGAGAATACTCACCCACATTACTGTGAAGCTCTACCTCACCTTCCCTCGAATGCAAGCATCATTGATGTTTTCATGCAAGCTTAAAATGAGTAGCATCTGGTATATGAATGGTGAATGGTCGCCAAGTGGTGGCAAGGGAGGTCATTCTAATGTTGTCAGGACAAGTGCTTCCCACAAGTTTGTTATTGCTAGTCCTACACTACTTGGAGGATTGCCATGGAACTTAACATGCACATTCATCCCAAGGTCCATCTGGTCCTGAATAAAATGGTGCTGCTTAGTTATCCAGAATTGCCACCACAGCAGCCATATTGAAAATCTTGTTATTACTACTCCTTCTGAATTGATGAGCATATCAAAAGGGAGTTTGCTGAAAGACTTTCTATGATGCTTAGTTGGACCTAAATGAAAATGGTATTGATCTGACAGGCAATAAGGCTACCATGGTGGTTATCTTTAAAAGCTTGTTATTAATTCTTACAATATCTAGTTGGTCTTGAATGAATATGGTTCTGCTGGGACATCCAATATTGCCATGAGAGTGTCCATCTATACAATTCTGTTTTCCTTTCTCCTGAATGTATGGTCATATTCACTATAAGACATGACCCTTTGTGCCAATCTTCCATGGCAGCCATATTGAAAATCTTGTTATCATTACTCTTGAAATGGATGGTCACATCAGCATGAGATTTTTCTGAAAAGACTTTGTCTTGTTGGTCCATTATGTCTACCATTGTACATGGGACTTTTCATGAAATATTTTTTTTTATGTCTGGATGATTCTTAGTGAAAATGGTATAGATCTGACATTCAATATGTTCATCACATCAACCATCTTCAAAAATTTTTTATTGCTGCGGCTGCTGAATGGAAAGTCATATGAGCATGATCTGGTTGGTCTTAAATAAAAAAATTTGCCAATCTTATCCATAGTGGCCATCATGAAAATATGGCTACTGTCCTAAATAGAAAGTCATATCAGCATAGGCTTTTCACCAGAAGACTTCCTATGCTGTTTACTTGTACTAAATAAAAATGGTGCTGATCTGACATTCAGTGTGGCCACCATGAAAGCCATCTTGAAAATCTTGTTATTGCCACTCCTCCTAAATGGAAATTTATATTTACATGTGTTTCACCATGAGACACAATGAACATATGGAAAATCTTGTCACTAATTCTCCTAAATGGAAGGTCATATCAACATGATGTGTTCACCAAAATTCTTCTAATGTTGTCTTGTTTGTCCTAAATGACAATGGTGTCAGTCTGACTTCCAGTATGATAGTGACTAATTTGAAAATATGGTAACAAGACTATCAGAGATGGTTTCAACACTCAGCAGTTAGAAAGAAGAAATAGTTGTATAGTAAATTCCTGGAAAATTTTTTTGGTCAGTAGAGGATCAGTCCCTTTGGGGATACTTTTTGGATAATAGAGGATCAGTCCCTTTGAGGGATTCTATTTGGACAGTTGAGCACCAATCCTTTGAGTGATTCTTGTTCATCTTTAATGGAAAGCTCAATTTGAGAGGGGTTTTTCCAGAACAATAATATGATCAGGTAATTATTCTCAAAGAAACATAATTTACTATAAAATTCCCTTTTTCCTGTTAATATTTATGTTCATTTTTATGCTGTAAGTTTGAGTCTTATTTGTGTCAAAGATAATGCTCTTAATTTTTAGGTTAAAACTGACTACTGTACAATCCATACCATCCTGTTTATTCTAGGTATAATCTGATTGGACCAAATGCTGGTAAGGTGGAAGTTTTTGCAGACAATCTGCCAGGTCTCCCAGATAACATTCGTCGCAGTAGTTCAGGTGGTTACTGGGTGGGATTTGCAGTAATAAGAAGAAAGGAACAATTCTCTTTGATAGACTTTACTGCCCCTAGACCATGGCTAAGGAAACTAGTCACTAAGGTATTTGTTCAACGGAATGAACATTTTGTAAAGTTATTTTCACAAGTTCTTTTTATTGCTATAACCCAGTTTTGAATTTAATTTTGTATGGACTACTGAGTTTTTTCAGTTTATTACAGTAAAATATGTAGAATCATATTGTTTTTATCAAAGATACCTCCAACACTTACAATTTCTCAAACTGTTCATTTCTAAAAATCCCTATTTTTGTGTAGAAAAGAAGTTTCAGATGAATCAAATTGTGTTCCCTCAAACTCTCTAACTCAGTGCAAGATCCCTTCAATTAATAATCAGTAGGATTTACTTCTTGCTTCAAACCATCTGGTTATTTTACCATGAAAATTAGTGTATACCTTGGAGGCAACCTGTCACTTCACAGTTGGTCAATGTTCATTTGGCTGTATTTAAAGAGTTTTTTAAAAGAATGTATAACAAAAACTTGTCTTACTGCTCCTCACCATGAGCCTATCAACAGTTGCATTGAATCATCTTTTAGCGGCTACTGCAGTATTTCTGTACTGAGAAGCAAAATTAAAACTTTTGCTTGGGATAAACTATTTGTAATAGAAATCATCATAAAAAATGGAATACTGATTTGTGAACACTTTTTCTATATAAATATTCAGAAAATAATGACACATTTTTATATGTTACAGTTTGATTCATTAAAAAAAATCGTATGTCATGTAAGGAATTATTTCTGGTGAAAATACTTTTATTTAGTTTCGTGGGAACCCTTTCACTAGACACATATGTGTTGACCTGGTTAAGGACTTGCAGTACATCATTAGATTATGTTTAGATCACCTCTATGAGGTAGAGAATAGCCATTGTACAGTCAAACTGGTCTACAGCAGCCACCCATGGGAAAAAGCCAAAGTGGCCTTTGAAGACAGGTGACCTCTGAAGACGGTTCAACATTCAAACATTACATTTATATAGGAAATTGGAGGGGGAATTAGAATGGTCATTGTGACCAGGTGACTGCTGAACTCGGGTGACTGTTTGGGCAGATTTGACTGTACTACCTCCAGCATTGGTGTCAGTGATGTGAATTTTAAACGTGACTTTTTGAGTTTTTAATCTTCGGAAGGCTTCTGAATAATTAGATGATGAGAAATTTTTCGAGAAACTGTCAGCAAGAATATTTGCTATGACACGTTTGGAACTAAAATAGTTATTGTTCAGTTTAAGATGTCAGAGAGAATTGTGTTTTCTCTTTCCATTTATTTTGTAGATAGTGTCCCAGATTTTCTTAATAGAGGAACAAGAGTTTAAAGAAGAAACATATTTCTTCCATGATGCTTGTTTACTTTCTTTGATCATGCGGCGAGCTTTGGCCCAGAGAATATGGTATTTTCTTAAATTTTCGGGTGTCAGGCAATTGTTAAATTTTCTCAGTGCTTCTCGGCGTTGTCTTATGGCTTCTTTACATCCTTTAGTGACCCAAGGTTTTTGGGTTCTTTTACAGTTCGGTGAGGACTTGGGAATGGATTCTTCTGCAGTCTCAGCGAAAATAGAAGCAAAATGCTGAATAAGGTCATTAATGTTGAAAAGGGTATCTTCATTCAGCCTAGTTTTACAGAGTGTTTCAAACTTAGCCCAGTCAGCCTTCTTTATATTCCATTGTGGAATTGTGTCATCAATTATAGAGTTAATATTTTCAAGGGAGATTGAAAAGTGATCACTGCTGTGAAGGTCATCAGCAACCTTCCAATCATAGTCCAAAAGCAGCAAAGGAGAACAAATTGTCAAATCGATACACATGTATGTACCCGTTCCTGGGTGTAAGTACGTCGGAGATTTAGTGTTATATAGACACAAATCGTGTCTAGAAATGAAGTCTTCTACTTTGTGGCCTCTGTCACTTATGTGATTTGATCCCCATAAAATGTTATGGGCATTAAAATCCCTGAGTAAAACAAATGATGCAGGAAGTTGTTGAACAAGGTTGTCTAATTCGTTTTGTGCTAGGCTGGTGCCTGGTGGTATGTAAATAGAACAAAAGGTGATCACCCGATGTAGAATGATGCTTACAGCAATGTCTTGCAAATTTGTGTTTAAAGGGATGACGCTATGAGGGGCTCTATTGTTCATAACAACAGAAACTCCTCCTGAGGCCCTGCCAACATTTTGAAAGTAGGTGTTAAACAGGGAGTAGTTTTTAAGTGTGATATTATCGGTATCTTTCAAAAATGTTTCCTGAAGGCATAGTACTGCAAGATGGTGTTCATTTAAAAGCAGAAGAATATCATTGTAGTTGGCTTTAAGTCCTCAACAGTTCCATTGTATGATGGTGTTCTTCATTATAAGTTTAAAGTGAAGATTGTGGAGCTAGGTTAGACCTTTCATGGGGGCAAGCTGTGTGGTTATTTCTCTGGAGGAAGTATAGGGGTGAATTTTTTGTTGGTAGGTTTTGAGCCATCTTGAGCACATGGAGCCATTTCTTCTGCATCCATGATCTCAATGTCTCCAAACCTATTAAAGAGTTTAATGGGGTCATCTGAACCCTTTTGCTACCTATTTCCTTGAGATTTGTTTTTATTCCTTGGTGATTACAGTGTGGGGTATTATTGAAAGTTGTTTGAGTATCTGCCGTGTTTTTCTGTGGTAATGGGGGGTGTTAGAGCTTGATGGTGAATCGGGTGGATCTGTCTGTGTTTGAGTGTCCTTTGTTGTTTTGAGATTGTTTTTCACTACAGTGGAGAAGGATGGGCCAGGAAGGGATGATTTTGCCTGTAGAAGTTTTCTGGCTTCTGGATAGGGAATGTTAGATGTGTACTTTACCCTCTGTATTTCCTTCTCCTGTTTCCAGGTATCACAATCCTTGGAATTGGCATGGTGCTCCTTTCCACAGTTGACACAATGCAGAGTTGTTCTACACTCAGATTCTTGATGAGAATGGTCTACGCATCAGCCATATATTTGGCCTTTTGAGCATGGTCTTCATGGTGGCTATATTTCTGACACTCACAGTGTCAAAGGGGGTTCAGAATGTATATCTCAACCTTCACTTGCAAAAAGCCAACTTTGACCACTCTGGGTACTGTTGGTTTGTTGAAGGTGAGTACAGTGGTGTTGGTATCCTGTAGAATGCTGTTACGTTTAATACGTATTCTACGGACTGCAGTGACACCTTCGTTTTTCATCCCTTCAATGATATCAGTGTTGCTGACTCCAGCCAAGTCACGACAGCGAATCATGCCTCTGGACATATTGAGTGTTGTGTGGGCAAATGAGGTTACTGGAATATTGAAGAAAGTTTTCATTTTCTTGATATTTTCTGTTTGACCTCTTCGCTCACAATCAACAAGAAGGCAGCCCGATTTCAACTTTTTAACACTTTTTGGTGTACTGATTGATCCCGTTATTGTCTTTTCAATCATAAACGGAGAGAGTGCGGTAAGCGGTTTTAATGCATGTATGACCATGAAGCGTGAAAATGACTCAACACTACATGGTTCGTCATCCGAACATGACCACATAGATTTTTCCATGCTATGTATATATAGCACTTTATGACCATGGTAGATGTAAGTAGGAATAAACATGTTTATTGAATGGTAAACTTCCCAATTAATGCATAGCTGCCAACTGTCCCGTTTTTTCCGTATTTGTCCCATATTTTGAACCTGAATACGGGAGTACGTTTTTTTTGTTAAAAATCCGTTTTTTTCAATTTAAAAAAATTTTTTAAAAAATTCCATGCAAATTTCCGTTTTGACCAGAACCCGGTTCCATTCTTAAAGTAAATGTGTTGCATATATAAAATACGATTGGTCCATTCGAAATCAAGGCTGCCATACCAAGTTTTAACCACCATCTGCCGCCATATTGGATTGCGCAGAGCGTCTGCTGCTTTCACTGTATCTCGTCTTCATGATGTCGAAAAGAAAAGCAGAAGATGCAGAATTTGCTGCAGCAAAGAAAAGAAAACAGAAATGGAAGGACAACTATACCGTCATCTTTAAATTTGTGAAAGCATCTCGTAAAGGAGAAAACTTTGCATTTTGCAAATTGTGCAGTTGTGATTTCGCTATTGGGCATGGAGGCGCCCATGACATAAAACAGCATGAAAAAGCTAATAAACATCAGCTTGCTGTTTCATCATCAACAACACAGCCTGAACTGAAGTTTATACATACCAGAGACAACCCTGACGTAATTAGATCGGAAGTTCTTTTTACTAAATTTCTTATAGAAAGGAACCTTCCTCTTTCAGTTGCTACTGATGCTGGCGATTTATTTCGCACACTTTTTCCAGACAGCAACATCGCCAAGGATTACTCTTGTGCTTGAACGAAAACAGTGGCTATCATTAATGAGCTGGCAACAGACAACCATAACTACATTGTGAAAAGACTGAAAGGTGCATAGTTTTAGACCTTCTATGTTCTTATTTTAACTGTGAATTGTGACAAGTTTATTTTTGATTGCCAGTTTGTTTGCAGGTTTTTGTTTTTTTCTTCAACTTTCCTGTCTGAGGAGGTCAATGATATTTTGTATAAAAATATTACCTTTTTTTAAAATTACAAGATTGTCTGATAAATCTCTTCAAAGACCTGGTCTGCAGATTTATTAAGCCTGCAGTCATAGTTGGGACAAATGATATCACTACCCTTGATTTCAATGATGAAAATATCATAATGAAAAATGAGGATTTGGATGTTGGGACAGAGTGTTCTGAGACTTTGGAAACCTTAAGCACCAGGGATCAAGAGAAGTTTTTCAGTGCTGTGAAGAGGTATTTCATCAATGCTTGCACCTATATGCAGAAGAAATTCCCCTTGAAGGATGAGGTTCTGACACATGCCCGAGTTGCAAATATTAGCTCAAGGTTAGAGGTCTCTTTTGCAGACATCCGGTTCTTTCTGAAGAAATTTTCCATGTTACTGCTGATAAAAGATGGTGAATCTTCTCCTGATGCTCAGGACAAGCTTAGAGCACAGTTTGCCTCCTACCAGATCAGCCCCCTGACTGAAACAATATTCTCCAATGATAGTGTTGATGTAGTGTGGATTCTGATGTCTAAGATGAAGAATTCATGTGGAGACTTTCTTCACAATCGTCTGAGTTATTTTATGTTGGGACTTCTTTCTTTACCACACTCTAATGCTGATTGTGAGAGGCTTTTTAGTTCAGTAAAAAAGAATTGCACACAATGCAGATCATCCATGAAAGATGGTACATTGGAAGCAATAATGATTGAAAAGACAAGGTGTGGAAAAGGGTCATATAAACATCCTGTGTCTGATGACTTACTAAGAAGGTGCAAGAGTGCAACACGTGCATCTTTGACATTAAATAATTAAGTAATTTACTGACCTACTTTAGTGATGGATGTAGATGTTGTAAATAGTCATATATGCAGTAAAATTTTAAAAATCAGTATTTCTTCCTGAAAATCAGTATTTTTGGCATAAGCAGTCAGTATTTTTGTAGTCCCGGGTTGGCAGCTATGTTAATGACTCCATACTGCATATTGTAATATGTTACCTTAATCAGGTTAATTATGTATTGTACCTGTGAATGAGTATAGGGATTAGGTGAGTGGACTGTATGTTGCATGCTTTTCATGTGAGGCCTTAGATGTAGTGGCAAATCAAGATAACCTTTTTTGCCTGAACTATGCTTGTTAGTTCTCACTCCAAGGTTGCTCAAATCCTGTGACTTTCTCAAGAAACAAATTTCTAGGAGAGTGACAAAAGATTGTCAAGCCAATTTTAATAACAATGATTGTTTTAAAATTTAAAAAATACAAAACTCACTATTAGTCTCAGGTTTTTATCAACTTACTATACAGCTTCTTCTTTGATATCATAGAAAATAAAGGTTCTTTCTTTTGTTTGTATTTTTATATATGGTTTAATGGTATGTCATCACAATACTGATTACACACTGCTGATTACAAGCTGAAATGTTACAGTTTTAAAAGATAAAATATTAGATTAAAAGAGTGACAAAACTTCAGTTCAGTAGTAGTAACATTCATTATCAAGATCAGTTTGGTCTGTGTTTATTTTCTGCATAATAATTAATGTTTACAATGGTCCAGGTCTCTATTACAAGCTTTCTAAAGGAATTTATTTATTTTAGCTGCATCTCTGAAGCCACTGGATATATTGGGTTTGGAAGAAGAAAATAGAGTGGGCATTTATAATCTCAACTGGAATACTATTCCAGAGTAAAGTTCCAGAGTATTGGAAACTGTTTTTAAATAATTTCTGGGAATTTTATACTGTTTGGTAGACATGTATCGCAGGTGGGGAGTATTGCCAGGTAGCCTATACTGGAACAGTGATTGTAAATGTTCAAGAGCACTATTATTCGATATCCTGTACATTAATTTGGCTTTTCTCAAATGGATTCGGTCTTTAATAGGTAATATTTTTAACTTACCAGCAAAATTTTCCTTGCTTTCTTTCTGGATTGATATTAGCCCAAATGCTCTTTTTTGAAGATGTACCAGCTTTGCTATGTTTTTATCATTTGAATTACCCCATACTGTATTACAGTAGTCTTCATAAGGTTGTATGTAACTGTTATAAAATAGTTTTCCTTGCCTTTTAGTAGAAAATGTCTTATCCTACTGAGAAGCCATAAACTTGAATTGACTATTTTACTGGTATGTTTTATATGTTCAGACCACGATAGGTTATTATCTACCAAACCACCAAATAGTCTGTCATGACCATTTGCAAATTTTTATCCTTCCATGTCAGACATAGTTCATCCCTATCAAGATTTGTCCTTTTTTGCAGTGTTGAGATAAGTAATAGTTTAGTTTCACCAGTATTTGCCACCATGCCATTGCATGTGCACTAGTTGTCTAGTTTGTTTAGGGCATTCTGTAAAGAAATATTGAGTTCATGCTTTGTGTTTTGGATGTCTGACAATGTTGTGTCATCAGCATAGAGATCTGTAGATGATATTGAGTCCCTTAGGTAGGTCATTAATAAATAAAATAAATAGTAATGGACCTAGAATTGAGCCATGTGGTACTCCATATCTAATTGTTCCAGGTTCAGACAGAACATTATTTATATAAACATGTTGTGTTCTCTTACTTAAGCATGAAATAAGCCATCTAACTGCTTTCATCACATTGGTAGATTTTCAGTTTCTTCAAAAGGATTTCATGATCCACCATGTCAAAAGCTTTCCTGTAATCTACAAATACAGATCCTATTATTCTACCTTGGTCAAGTGCTTGAAGCCATTTATCAGTTAGGGAGATCAAGGCAATCTCACATGAATCTTTCTGTCTAAAGCCTGATTGATTAGGATGTAAGAGATAGTGCTTGGCTAAATAATGACATGAATGAGTCATGGACATGTTTTTCAATCAATTTTGACAAGTTTGGTAGTATTGAAATTGGCCAGTAGTTATCAGCATCATCCTTAGAACCAGATATGTAAGTATGAGTTACTTTTGCAGTTTTGTTGTTGTTGTTATTCTTCAAATTAACATGATCATAGCCTTATTATAAATCCACATTTAAAATGTTTGTGTGTTTACATTTCAGTTCCTTTCACAAGAATCAATAATGAGATTTATTCCAAAGTATGGACTGATTGCAGAATTCAATGACAAGGGTGAAATAGTCAGAAGTTTGCACGATCCAACTGGTACCAAAGTCCCAGATATTAGTGAAGTAGAGGATCATGATGGAGTACTTTACCTTGGTTCATATGGACTCCCATATTTAAGTAAATTGTATCTTCAGCGGATCAAGAATTAATGAGAACATAAAAGGTAGATAACTCTGCAAACATTTATGGTAAATAACTCTGACTTTGGATGTGTGAAGAATTCAAGAAAGACAATGGGAATATTTTGTTTCTCAGCCTAGTATTGAACAACTTAAGCACAAAGTCTCAGGAATTCAGTAATTTTATTGTTGGGGAGAGGTGAACTGGGGTTAGGGTTTTTAAGGTTGGACACTTTATGGGCTTATTGTTAAGAGTTTCTGTCAAGAAAACTATGATCTTGATGAAATTAAAGCTGTAATTTGCTTTCTGTGGCCATGATTGTTGGAAAATTGCTTATATGTATTGATATTGTATATGCCTTAACAGAAATGAAAAATGAAAAATTAAATAAAACTAAAGCTAAAAACAATCTTCCTGGGTGACCATCTCCAATCGTAAAAATTTTTCGAGATGTACATCTGTGTAAATGAAGGATGCATGCAAAATTTCCAGTTACTTATGAAGTTATGGCCAGTTGAAGTGGAGAGGGGTAGCATAGTTTTTAAAACTCATATTTCATTGCTTTACAAGGGTTTTCAGAAATTAGTAACTTTTCTTATTATGCAGACATCAGGCTGAAATTACCAATGCTAAATATTTGTGGCCTGGAGAATCAGCATTTGAACTCACATGTTCATATCTCAGATGTTTATAGAGATATACTCACCCAACATTTGGCCTTGTGTTCATTAAGTAATTTTGTTCTTCAGACTTTAAGGTTGCACTACTACCTGGACATCCATCACAAACATGAAATATGATTTTATTCGAAAACTATACCTATAGGGGATTGTACCAAATTAATCTCATCTGAATCAAGTTCATTGTTAAGCTGCACACAAGGCTCAACATTAAGATAAATCATAAAATGATAGATAGCTGTATTTATGCCAAATTTCAACTATGTGTTTCACCACTTTCACCCTTAAACCATTTTGTCTTTGTACCCCCTATGCCTAGTCTGCCACCATGTGAAAGGATTAATAATAAGCACTAGACTTAAGCAGAATTTTTTTTATATTTGAAAATTATTAAAAGAACTAATTTACTGATGTAGGCAAGAAAAACAAACATAAATACTTTAGTTATCTGAGCACTCAATTACACAATAAATACAAAATTGCCAGCAATTTCTCTTTGATTGGTGCCTCATCCTGCATGTAGAGTTTATGACCAAACTCAATGTCCTTTTAGTTTGGGAGCACTAATCAAACAACATCCTGGAATGCCACCCAGCACTGATCTCTACATGATACTGGTGGCCATGAGAGATTTCCTTTAATGAATTGCTTGCTGATAAAACAGATCACAGTGCTCAACAATACTTTCAATATACCATTCCTTATCATAAATACATGCAGCATACTTTCCAGGCAGCATATTATCATAGTGTGTGAAATCAGACAGTGCAGTGGGAATCACTGTTGTTTGCTTCCCACCTAAAGTGACCTTGGTAAAATCACAGTCTTCAGAGATCTTCCTTATCTTCAGTACCACTTAAGAGATTGGGATAAAGCTGTGATGAGCTGATTTGGTATGGAATGAAGTAGTCTGTATTTTTCTTTCATAGAGTAATTTCATACTTTTGCCTTTGCGAATGCTTATTTCTTGGCAGTTTTTTAAGAGTGTGTTTAGCAGTCGGCAGCACTAAAGTATTACATGTCCAGCAACATTGGTGACAGCCAGGTGATCAAAGTTCAAATTCATGTAAAATAATAGTTACATTGTTGTTTTTTTTACATGCATTGTTTTATATATATTGCACATTTTTTCTACTATTTTTCTTCTTTTTAGATGGAGGTGCATGTTTTACAGTAGAACAACATAATTCCTGAGAGAGGATCATGGCACTAAACCTATACACATCACCTTGTAAAATATTAAATTCATTTCATTGTACAACTACATTGTTCACTAGAAATAAAAAATGCGTGCAAACCTGTCATCTTGATTGCTTATGCAAATAAAATCATTCTGTTGCACATCATTGTGTTGTCTTTGTTCTTGAACTCAACTGCAAATACACACAAGAGACTGGTAACTTGTTTATCTCACTCTGTCATGATTATTTTATAGCATTGCAGTGGAAGTAATTTGATGACCATATCCATAAATGTTCAGTATTCACTAACTTGATCTAATCATATTATTTCATTTAATAATTTTTGTATTCTTGGTTGAACTTAAATATTTATTTACTTTGCAGTAGTATATTACCTGTTATTAATACATTGCTTTCACTTTTCCTCTCTCTAGCCCTAGTTTAACGTAAATTTCCTCATCCAGTTAGTAATTTGATGCCATGAACAAAAATAAACACTGTCCTAGTCCAATGGTTCTGTTACTTCCTTTGGAACATTGTTCTTTTCCCAGGACTTCAGACAGTTGACACACATCTCTGGGTACTCCAGGATGTGCACTATTTCTAATGTCTTTTAGAATATTTTCCTCTAATTGTATTTAAAACTGTGTTGCACTTAATAAGTTGTCCCCAGGCCCAGGTCTTGCATGATTTTACATCTCCCAATTGTCCCAATTTGTAATTTTGAAGGTTTCTGTGCATCAGCTAGCCAAGTGGTGTTTCTTTATTGCAGTCTTCCATTAGCCATTCAGCATGCCACAAGTAGACAAATGCAACCAAAAGAAGGCTTTTGGGACAGACACCATCAGCTTGTTGTGTAATAAGTGCACTTGCATGGATGGATGGCTTTTATGTCTTGTGTCCCATACATTAGTCAATTCCTGGTGATATAGGCTTTGATATCTGATTATGATGCATTGCGCTTCCATTAGGGTGTTGCTGTTTTTTCCACACACATCAGCAGTTTAAATTCAAGGTCAATAGCCACTGGATGCAGGGGTGTTCTGCTTTGACTGGGACTAATACTACATAAAGTGAATGTTCTGAAGAATTTAATGACATGGCCCCAAAGAAGAAGGATTGTACTTAACTGTCTGCATACAAAGTTCAGTTGAAATGAATTTATTAATTAGTAGCAAGTGACCAGACAATCTGCCTGAATAACAAAGCTTACACTCCAGCACAAATCATACATTAGTTGTTCTCCGCCACCAGACGTGTCAAGAAAAGACAGGTAGAGAACAGCTTCTTGGTTTAGTAAAAGAGTGAATAGACAGAGCTATTATGTAAGGTTACATTGTAGGCATTGGTGAGTGCTGGAATAAATGTCTTCCAATTTGTTTTCTTCTCATCAGTCAATGTTCTGAGCATGTTGAACAAAGTCTGATTAAGCCTTTCACACATACCATTTCCTGTATGGTGGTGATCTGGATTGTCACAGTTATGATATTATGGCTGATTTAAAGTATCTTATGTGGTCAATCTTCAGACGAGGAATAAATTCATAGTGAATGATAGAGTTTTCAAACAGATCTCATGTAGTTGTCCTTGTTTCATTTTTTTGTGGAGATGAACTGGTCATATCATTTAAAATTGTCCTTGATTACCAGAATGTATTCAGATCAGCTTATTGAGCTTTCTAAGGTTAGATAATGAATCTATACAAATTGTATGGGCTTATGGGTTTTAGTGGTTACAGGTGGACCTGCTACACTGCTGGTTGGTATTTTGTAACAAATACATCATGGACAGTATTTAACTTCTTTATCATCCTCAACTAATGAAGGCCAATAAACAAAATCAGAAAACCAAGCTGATGGCATTTTCCTGTTGTCTAGAATCATCATGGAGATCCACAACACAGTTGCTCTAAAATGGCCCCGTAGTACCAGGTGAAATGCCTCTTTTTCTAAGTTGATCCTACACTCTAAGGGACCCTGAACCTCAAATGGCTGTGAGAGGACATTGTCTTTCCTTTGTCTCATACTGCCTCTAACATTTACAGCACATTTCTAATACAAGTATTATGTTCTTTCATCTTTTCTTGTCTCCAGTCACTAACAAATGAGGCAAATATGGTGATTATCAAATTGTTTTCCTTGACCAAAGCTGCCTTTGAGAGATGGTCAGACATTCCACCAATACTACAAGGCCTGATTCCTTGAAGTATTGCTTTGAGGACACGGAGGGAGACAAACTCCAATAGCTGAGTGGTTCAAAATTTGGATGCCTTGACAACCCATGAGTATTAAGGTGGGTGGGGTGTTGCCAACGCAATAGATAATGGAAAAAAAATTAGAGTTTGTAAGGGCTGCAGACCATTTATGGCTTATGGTATTTATTTTGACCATGGTCAAAATATAATCAGTTGTTGGTCTTCACATGAATTTTGTTTCCGTAGAGATAATCATGAAACTGTTCATAAACACCCCATTTTAGAGCTAAGAATTCTAGGTTATGAGCTGGATGATTCTTTTCGGATGATCTCATGCTTATTACTCATAAGCAGTTATTCAGCTCCATCATGGACTTGATAAAGGATTGCACCTAGTCCCTCTGCAGTGGCATCCACATGCACTTCAAATGGTTTGCCATAATCTGTATAGGCCAAAATTGTGGAGTGATAGATGTCTTATGATTTCATCAAATGCACATTGGTATTCTGGCTCCTATTTGCATGGTTGATGGGCCTGCTTCTTCCTGGTTTTAGACAAATGCATGTGGAGTGTACCCCAAGGAGCCAATATAATGGGTATATCATCCTTTATATTCATGCCATTTCATCTAAATCTTCATCAACATACATCATTTACATTCCCCGTTGATCAGGAAGCTTTATATATTACTCTTACCATTTTATTGTTTTGTTTTTAACTGTTTTTTATCGCTGGTCAATACAAAACCTTTTAACACTTTTAAATGATCCTACATATAACCTTTTGTATTGCGCTAAATAGCCTAACAGTGCTGATGAGCCATAAAATACAATCAATCAATCAGATATAATGGGCAAACAATTCTGGCAAAGTCCTGCATATATACCAGTAGTATACTGCTAACCCATGGAACTTGCATATGTTGTGCACATGTTAAGTCTTAGCCATTGTCTAAGTGCCCGTCTTTTCTGTGTCTATTTCAGCGCCATTTAACGAGACATGTCCGAGATAACTTACTTTTGTGCTTAAACGGAATCACATTTATTGGGCTTCATCTTCAGGCCATGGTCTTTCAGTTTTTAAAATACAGCTTCTAGTTTTGCGCTTTGTTCTTCAGAGTTTTAGAAAAAAATAAAGTCTTTGACGAAGAACTCTCTAAGATTCAGTTCTACCATACAACGTCATTAATCTTTGGAAAATAGCAGGGACATTAGTCAAACCGAACGTTATTATATTGCATTCAAAGAATCCAAATGGGTCCAACAGTAAAGGTTGTCTTGTACGTGTTCTCTTCCTTGATGCCCACTTTTCAGTAGAATGACTAAGTTTTAAATCTGGGAAGCACGAACTACCAGCAAGTCAATCTAATGTCTCATCTATGCGGGGAATATGATAACCATCTTTTACTGTCAGAGAATTCTATTTCCTGAAGTCTCAGCAAAATTGTAAAGAATTATTCCTTTACCGGACCAGGGCAATATTGGAAGAAAATGGACTTTGGGATTCTCAGATAGCTCCGCGCTCCATCACTTGCTGCAAATGTTCTCGCAGTTCTTCGTATAAAGAATGAGGAATCTGCTGATAAAGCTACTTAAATGGCATATGGTATATTAATTTGATCACGTGATCCAAAGTCGTGTCATGACCCACGTTTGTTGGACCCACTGAAAAGACTGATGTCCGCTTGCTCAACAGCAGTTTTGAAGATTATTTCTCACGGTGATCCATTTCCGTGCCGGTTAGGTCTATACCAAGTTCCTGAAAAGCAATAGATAGCTTTAGTTTCTGGTCATATGCAGGCGGTGTCCCTTCCCTTTAAGACAAAAACTTTATGTAGTTTCCAAATTACAGTTTTGAGGCCGATTGTTGAAGCCTTTTCAGACGGTGTTTAGACTCTAACGGAAACTTTGCTGTATTTATTCTACTCCATCTAGTTTTACAACCCTGGGTCAAATCTGAAGGCTAGATTGTACTTCAGAGTCCGAAGGCTCTGTTAATGCTGATTTTGCTTGTCCTGGATTCCTTAAAAAGATTGCTTATTTATCATAATCTTCATTGGTTGAATATGTTTGGAGCTCTTATTGGTGGTCTTTTCTGGTCAAACACAGAAACATTATTTCCATATCTCTGGGAAGGATCTTTGATGCTTTGATTACTCACTCAAGACTCAAAAGGCATTCGTGCCAAGGATCATGGAAACGTTTGCTCCGAACTTAGTCTTTAGAACAACAATCCTTGTTAGGACGAATCGTATATTGGCCAGAGATGGGTACTTAGAGGTCAGACTCGATGTATACCTTGTACGGTAGAATCACATTTTTGGCTTCCCTAATCTCTGTCCAAAGTCCTGCAGCAAGTAAAGCTTCGTGTTCTCTAGATGTTATGACAGAGTCGATACTATGGCTACTGTATAATACAACGCTCTTGTCTTCACTCCATTTATGAAAATATCGGTCTCATTTGACTCTCCAAGTACCTGCGCTTCCAAGTTGTTATTGGAGCCACTTCCTACTTCGCGGTTTCACATATGCCTCTTTATGGAGACTGTTTCCCATTTGAAGATTCCTTGTTTCTCATATCCCTTGCCGCTACCTCACTGCGATATCCTTCTCGGAAAGCATCGTTTGAGGACACTCCTAGCAAATTCTTGGGTGTTACTTGTATCTTTTTTCTGGCTCTCCATATCTTGTTGAAGTTTATAAACCTTCCATCTCCTCCATTTGCTGCATCACTTCTTCACATAGGCTGGAGAGTTTATCCAGTTTGTCTGTTGCATTATCATTTTTTGGACAATTGTTGTTCCTGTACTGTCCTAACCCTTGCATGCTCAGTATCACTTTGCAACTCGTGTTCAATCTTTTATAGTATTCTTAACTGGTCGAAGTTTCTTTTTACTATATTAAACTTATTACATGTAGCATTTTCAGACGCTGTCCATAATCCAGGCAAGAATTTAACATTCTTGCACACCGAGTTGTGCAACCTTTGCTAATGGCTTCTGTAGAACCACTTCAAGCAGACAATCCCATGTCGCCATTCTCTCCTTTCTACTTCTCTTTGTAATATTGATGCATTATACTCTCCGCTGTAAACACATTTCCAGAGCGGCTTATAGACAATTCGGTCCAAAGACAATTCCGCCCAAGACAATTCGGCCCGACTTGAGCCGACATTAAGACATTCGGCCCAATTCGAAAGACAATTCGGCCCAAGTTTGCGATACTTTTATCAAGTTCTTTTTCTTCAAAACAAGTAGATACTTTGTAAGATATATGTAACTTAAGTAGGACAAATGTTTTTGACGATTTTTATAGGTTGGAAAATAGAATAGGTTTTACGAAAAAATTAAATTTTAATCAACTAAACTATCTTGATAATCTTTAAAAGAAATAATCATACTTCGTTACACACACACACACACATATATATATATATATATATATATATATATATATATATATATATATATATATATATATATATATATATTGTTACGTATCAGCTCGTTCAAAGTAACACAAAGAAAGAGTGACTACAACAAGCTTTGTAAATTTTAACAAAAATAATTTATTTCCCTAGAAAACACGGTGAAAAGGTAAATAGGTGAAACAAGACTTACGATTTACGAAGAAGATTCCAAAAATTTGTTCTAAATTTGTGAAAACACATAAGTCCTGTGAATAAACAGTTCTAAATTGATACAGCCTGAATCTCAGTTCCGATCCAAGATGGCGGATGATGACGTCAGACGAAAGCTAACACAGAATGTCCAGAATTTTCACTGTAAAGCACAATTTGTATTGTTCTGTTCCGATTTAGAAATAATTTCAAATGTCTTTGTCCAAAACCTTTAGTGTTGTGCTCCAGGGAAAATAATTACTTAGAAAGTAGATGAAATACAGCTACCACCACTAACAACACACATGTTGTTCCTAACACGTACGAATGAACAAACACCTCTTTCCAGCACAGGAATACCTTTTCCTTAAGGTATTAGAAACTCTGTAAGATGTTGCGATGTGACTCTCAAGTATAACTGACTACGACTATGACCACGACTCTATGACTACCACTCTATGACTAAATATTTATTACAGGTAACTGAGCATTTAAAACAAGCTAATGCGTCATTACATGTACACATGCACGAAGTACACGTGTGATTTCGCAATCCATCTGGACATTACGAAAGCCTAAACAAGTATCAGCCAATCATTTACACACCTACTGCTGAATGTTTACTTGCTACGAAAACCCGTCATGCAAAAATCGTGCTTACACGAGTCACATTTACGTTTTAAATAAATATGATATTTCTAACAACCTATTAGACCTTGCTAACATAATCACCATAATAATAATAACATTTAGTGGCATAAAAATAAAATAAAAATGAAACAAAGAATTAGAAGAATTTAAATTTTAACACATATGTAATTTAACTACAGGGTCGTATATATATATATATATATATATATATATATATATATATATATATATATATATATATAAGAGAAAACGCAAACTGACATATATTGCTCATTTTAGTTAAATACTTGTATACATTTATTTTTATGCTAAAAAAATATATGTATCTGCACAACGACATCATCAGTTTAAGTCGTCCGGTCAAATTATCTATATTGATTAATAAAATAATACTTAACAGCTAATATCCCCAGAATACGTTTACATTTTTGTCTAAGAGTAGCGACACCGTACATGAGATATTATAAAAATATATTTAATTTTAGGCTTCAGATTCTAAAACTGTTTCATATATGACACACTCGATTGCACATGGCTTTATAAAATATAAACGATCTATTTGTTGCAAATTAGCGACAAGAGTAGAGGGGAGGCATACCTCTTGAAAACACTAATCCGGCTTTGAGAGGGATACTTCAAAAGGCTTTCTAACCTTTTAATGAATACTTACTTGTTTTGTTAGACGATCTGTTATTTTATTAATCGGCGAATAGAGTAGAAAATTATTTACTCGTTATTTTTTCTGTCGAATATTACATGACAAATACAGTCAGAACCCTTCTTCAGACAAGATGTAATCCGCAACGACAAACGCCACTTAATATTTGCTACTGATTACCAGCTGGAACTCCTGAGCAAGGCTAAAACATGGTACATCGATGGTACGTTCTAGATCGTGAGGAAACCTTTTTATCAGTTGCTAACGGTTCACAGTTTCTTGAAGTCATGAGAAAATATGAAGCAGGTACCACTAGTTTTCATCGTGATGTCCGGCAAAAACAAGAAAGATTACAAGAAGGTAGTTTATTATTTTGCTCACCACTTCTGATAATGTTCTCAATAAATAAAAACGCGAGTAACTTTACAATGTCTTCATTCTGCAAACTATGAATAAAACAAAAATTCGTTCACATTTTACATGTTCTCTGTTCTCTATATATATTTTCTCTATATTAAAATCAATTTACATAATGTTTTATTATTAGATACTCCAGGCTCTACTTCGACTTTTACGCAGAGAACCATCAGTCAAGTCATTTGTATCAGACTTCGAAAATGGAATATGGAAGGCACTCCATTTGGTTTTCAATAATCCACATATAAGTGG